>NW_021011493.1:1182062-1326127 GCF_003987935.1 Bombyx mandarina
TGATTTATACGATCACTATCCAGCCGATGAATGTGATTATTGCTATTAAAGGTTTTTACTGAATTAGAAACCGTTAGGCCTCCTTTTCATTATGATTAAAAAAGAACTGAAACGATATTTTTGTTACCTACTCGTAAATGTTCCTAAATATTTGAATAGGGTATTTTTTAAACGAAAAATGTTTAAATGTCCTTTGACAGCAGTTCATACTATAATCTACATATATAAATATAATTATAATTATTTTTAACACGGGTCAAAGTTTATTATAATTTGAACTACTTCGAAAACTAGCCTTATAAAATCCTAGTTTGTTACCAATATTCCATTTTTGTTACTGTCCCATAAAAGCGGACACGTATTTCTTTTCAAATTTTTTATTTATTATCTTAAAACCTGCAATTTTTTTTAAAAAAGCAAAAGAAGTGTATTGTTATTTCATTTGTGAACGTATTTAAAAATAAAACAACATCAAAACTTCTTTACTGTGATTTTAAAACAAAGTTGTGGGCAAATGGTAACGTAAAGGATATATTACAACTTATATAAGTAACATTTTGCTGTAAATGTTAACAGTTTTTTATAGACACGTAAAATGATGGTTATGTCACCTTATTGAAATGCATAAAAGTTGACGAAATTGATTTGGTGTTTTAATTAACGTAATTGATAGACGGTAACAAAATAAGAATATTTCTCCACCTTGGTATATTTCTACACATTTCTCTACTTTATTACATATTAAACCTCAGAACAAACCTCATATTCAAAATCTTTAGACACCTATCTACAAATGAAAACAAAAAAAATGCTCTAGTTTAACATTTTTATTTTAGTACATTATTTTATTGGTGGTGCATTTATTTTGAGAAATGCTCATATATATTGTAAGGAGCCTCCGAAACATCGCCATCGAATACTCGGCAAGCCTATATAAGGAGGGTACCTAGATAATTCCGCACATTTTGCTCGTTACACTCGCAGTGCACGGACGTTTGGCGATAATCAGTGTTAGATGTACCCCCACTAGCTAAACGCACTATACCGTTACCGAGTAAGCCTATAAAAGCACCGTATTTGGCGCGGCTCGGCGTGCTCACGTGCGACTGCTCGGGTTGTATCTGGAGGGCAGAACCTTCTTTGTCGCGGTCGAGGGCGCACGGTCTTCCGTGCGTCCCATTACGGCCGGGGTTCCCCAGGGTAGTGTCCTATCACCTATTCTATACGCCCTCTACACTAACGACATCCCCACCCTGGAGGGTCACCTTCGGGCGTGGGAGGAAGACGTGAAGTTGGCCTTGTTCGCTGACGACTCGGCCTACTTCTCGTCCTCTCCTTTCCCCTCTGCAGCCATTATGAGGATGCAGAGGCTTTTGGATTTACTGCCCCAGTGGCTGGACCGTTGGAGAGTCGCGGTCAATGTGGGAAAGACCGCGGCCTTACTCTACGGTCCGGTCCGTATCAGAGTCGTCCCAAAGAAACTCAGCCTCCGAGGTGTGAATATCGAGTTCAGGACCACGGTCCGGTATCTCGGATGCGACATCGACCGCTCTTTGAGCATGGTCGCGCACGTCAACCGAGTCATCGGTCAGGCTCGCGCGGCCATGTTCTTGTTGCGGCCGGTGTTTGCGTCCGGGCTTCCGACCAGGACCAGACTCGCCATTTACAAGACATACGTCCGTTCCCGCCTCACATACGCTGCTGAGGCCTGGTATCACCTGTTGTCGCCGTCCCAGCGATCTAGGTTGCAGGCCCAGCAGAGTCTTTCCCTCCGCATTATCGTCGGGGCCGGGCAGTACGTCAGAAATGACGTTATTGCCCGGGACCTAGGTGTGGAGTCGCTCGTGGAGTTTGTGACTAGGCTCGCCCGTAATATGTACGAGCGAGCCGAAAACGGGCCCCATGAGCATCTCCACAACATAGCCCCGCTGCACGCCAGACCACCGGATGGTACGGCGTTGCCGCGGGAGCTATTGGTACCCCCGACGATCGTTCGGAGATAAAGCTCCTCGCCGGCTGTGAGGCCGGGGAGGACCTATGAGCGCCCCTCTCGGAGCTGAGTTTCATCAGCCTCTAGTCCCACGCCTCTTGCCCGTTTGGCGGGTCCCCCGTAAGGGGACCGCGGCTGCACCTCGTAGGTGCAGCCTCATTTCCATTAGGGGCTCTGACCCCACCCCCCACCCCCTTTTGGGATGGGGTATTCACACCCGCTACAGTCCTCCCTCCCATCAAAAATTGTAACAATGGGGAGAGGGGGGGAGGACTCTAGCGAGGAGCGCGGCTTACTCTCTCCCCCATTTTAGGTTAGATTAGGCTATGTTAGGTTAAGCTAGATTAGGGTTAGGTTTAGGCGTGACGGCGCGCGCTGTCCCGGCACTCCACGGAGTGCAGGAACGGCGCGCTGCCGTCACTTAGATGTAAGTTAGATTAAGTTAGGTCTACCTTAGGTTAAGTTAGGATAAAATAAAATTGTAAAAAAAAAAAAAAATGGAGGAGAGCAGCAGGCGCCCCCTGATGAAGAGAAGAAGAGAAGAAAGGAAGAGGATGAAGAAGTAGATGATGAAGATGAAGAAGAGAAGAAAGAAGTCGTCCCACCAATCACTTCGAGCCTGCTACATACCATCCCGCAGCGCATCACCCTTGCCTTATTAGGCAGGGAGCTACATGTCCGGGCAGAGGGGTTTCCCTGAGGCCCGCTCCGTGCCACCCCAAAGGGGGTACGACGACCCCACGACGGCTCGGCGACTTGAGCAATGACCGGCGCTGGGTACGGACGTTCGCGGACTACTCGGCATACTCATACGTGATTCGTGATTTGTGATTTGTACTTAATTAAAAATTAGTAAGATAAGGTTAGGCCACTGGCAATTGTTTTTTTATTCATTTCTCACCTCTGATTCCTAATAATATATATTTTTAAAGATAAGAAGATGTTAGTGATTTTACTATGGCATTCCAATTATGCCGTACCTTTTCTATTGTCTGACACAAGACTAGCCCTTACATTATAATAATATGTTAAATAATGGGTAGAATTTAAAAGAAATTTAGATCTTTTAGTACTTCAGACCAAATTACGTTGTAAATCATAATATTCTAAGAATTAACCAATCATATTTTGGAAGTATATTTCAGTTAATTTTATTTAATTAATTATTATATTATTATTAAAACTGGGAAAAAATTACACAGGGTCACCTGGTCTCAAATTAGGATTCCCTCCCCTTGTTATGGGTACCAGAGACTGACATACATACTTATATACGTTTAAATTGATACATGTATAAATAATACATAATACATATAATATATACACCCAAACAAAGATCAAACAAACCTGTTCATCATATGAATGTTTGCCCGATGTGGGAATCGAACCCACGACTCTCGGCGTAACAGTCAGGGCCACTAACTACTGCACCACCGAGTCAGTCAATGTTGGATGGGTATCAAGAGCAAGTTTACTGGTTTTTACTAGTTTTTACTGGTGGTAGGACCTCTTGTGAGTCCGTACGGGTAGGTACCACGACCCTGCCTATTTCTGCCGTGAAGCAGTAATGCGTTACGGTTTGAAGGGTGGGGCAGCCGTTGTAACTATACTTGAGATCTTAGAATTTATATGTCAAGGTGGGTGGCGGCATTTACGTTGTAGATGTCTATGGGCTCCAGTAACCACTTAACACCAGGTGGGCTGTGAGCTCGTCCACCCATCTAAGCAATAAAAAAAAGTAGCCTTATTGGCATAGGTAGCAAATAGAAGAGCGCGAGTTTCACCCACCTTAAAACATTGGGTCAAAATCTCAATTGCATTTTATAACCCGTATTCCACCTGTATGATTTCTGCGTAGCAGAATTTTATTGTTAATTACATTTTTTCCATTGTATACAGGGCGTTGACCGTTTAACGCGACGGTACTAAGCTCACGGTTCACCTAGTGTCGAGTGGTTACCGACTTTCATAGACATCAGAACATGAATGCAGTTCCTCACCTTGAGGCTTGACCTTATCCCTTCCTCGTGGACGTCATTCGTGAGCATTGGTTAAGTACGTATTTAATTAGAAAAAAATGTACGAGCCGGCGGGATTCGAACACAGGTATAGTTGTATCACTCAATATGACTATATACCGGGCGTTGTAACCTTTAAGCCACGACGACTTCAAACTCGATTTGTTTACTCACTCTTACGTCAAACGTATTTTGTACATTCAAACATTTAACCACCAGAAAAATTCACAATTTCCAAAACATATCATATATTCTTTATTACTTACTATAAAGTCAATGATTATGTCGAAGATTGCACAAAGTGGGAATGAGTGGCTCGCTCCGGGCATTTCAATATTGCAATAATTGTTAAGTTATAATACTCATTGTAAAAATGAATATTAAAAAAAAAAACGTAACAAAAAAAATCTAAAATTTAAAAAAAAAGACATGATCGCTGAGTTTCTTGCCAGTTCTTCTCAGGACGGAGGCTAGTTTTTGTGAATTGGTGGTAGTTATTTTAGACGTCCAACAAGTATGTACTTTCATTTATGTTGAATAACAATTTTTTGATTTGATTTGATCAAATCAAATTTAATATTTAATTTAGTATTAGCTCACCGCTTTCTTCAACAGGTTCAATTTTAACTTGCACTTCTTTGTTTACGTATTTTTCCGCGCTTGTTGCTTGTTGAGCTTTTTCCTGCATAGATTTTTCGTACTTAGACCGCATCGTCGCCAAGTGATGTCCCATTTCAATGTCTACTGGCTTTATTTTAACTATTTTATGGTTCGATAGCATATCCCTTAAAGCGTCGTACTTTTGCGGCGTGAGCAGGGGCTTCTTTGTCTTCGTTTCCGGTTCTATGCTCATATTCAATATGTTCTTCGTTAACTTCGAGAGAGGATCTCTGTGAATATTGATAAAAGTATCTTTATTATATTTTAATACATACACATAGGCAAGTTTATGCGACAAGGAACCAGAAATGGACAAAGAAAAAAAATCTATCGAGCCCAAATGTCGGTGATTTCAACTACTGTTTCTAATGTATTATAGAGTGTTGGCAACTCCAACATTTTAGCATGGAAAATAAAATTATATGACTGGCAACATTGTTGATGTCAGTCTCTTCCTTTTTTACTTTTCACCGCGAGCGGACGTGTTTATCATATTAACAATATCAAGTGTATGGACATTCAAATAAACCGTATTGCAGCACAAAGCACAAGTTTTCTTTATATCAGCAACCGGCCCATACAGCCCGCACCAAAACATAGATCTATCCAGAATTTTGAAGATTACAATATCGAATTCTTGGAAAATATAATTGAATTCTTCAAATCGACTGGTGGTAGGACCTCTTGTGAGACCGCACGGGTAGATACCACCACCCTGCCTATTTCTGCCGTGAAGTAGAAATGCGTTTCGGTTTGAAGGGTGGGGTAGCCGTTGTAACTATGCTGACACCTTAGAACTTATATCTCAAAGTGGGTGGCGCACTTACGTTGCAGATGTGTATGGGCTCCAGTAACCACTTAACACACTAGGTGGGCTGTGAGCTCGTCCTCCCATCTAAGCAATAAAAAAAAACGAAATTAATTTTCGATGCATTTTATGAATTCTATATGTAAACTCACTTGTTCCTAAAAGGAGTGCTTCTCAACAACGACGGAGATTTGCTTAACGGTAATATGTCACATTCCTTGAGTGCATTACGCAGGTTCCTTAGCACGGTCTGTTGTCGGCTCAGGATCTCTTGTTGCTTCACCAGCGGCTGGTACACGTCGTCCAGTCTTGGGCGTATCATGTACTTTCCCTGTCTGAATATTATTGAATAGTTAATTTATTAAAGATGTCGGCTGCATAATGTGACTTGACTAACATTTTTTTCCTTTTTATTATTAAACACTAATTTGTTATGACCCAGACGTAAGGATACTTGGTCTTAAAGCCGGTATCAGAGTCGAAAACACCGAAAAGTAAATATCGCCGTTTTTGACACACGAAGTAGCTAGTTTTATTTCAGCTGTTCCCGCCCTCGAAATAAGAACGATTGGTCTTCGCAGAAAAGACAGATTGTCGGCACCTAGAGGACTTACAAAGTGCCAGTTTTTTTTATTAGAAGAAATCTTTCTAGCCTACTAGATAAGACGATAAGAAGACGCATTGCAAGACGCAATCCTACGGCAGGTACTGATTTTGTTTAAGGCAAATAATGTCTAGCATTACATAATAATTTAGATTATTATAAAAATCGAACACGTAAAATTATTTAATTTACGTAATTACTCGGAGAAGGGCGTTTTGTGACCGTATGGGTGTAGGGATCAACTTGCTTATTTCGGCACAAAGCAATCGCGGATTCGGCTCTCAACGATTTTATACAATATAACATATTTGATGTCTCACACCGGATGATGAAATTTACGCTTTAATATCACGAGCTGCAATGGTTAACAAAATTATACTACGACGAATAAAAACATCACCCAGTATAAATGCAAAATTTTACTTTAAATTAAAATTTTATAATTTAATGTTTTTTTTTGTAATGTCATACTTAAACACTTACTTGGCGTTTGGATCATTCTCGACTATTTCGTTCCATTTATAATCCAGCGCTTTCTGTGCTTGTTCCAGTTGATTCTGCACGTAATAAGCAAGTTTCTTCACTGATGCAACTTTTTTTATTGTCAGCGGATCCGCTTGCGTCCATTGTTGTAGATCTTTGGTGCTAATATAATGTTTCGTAGACACAATGTTTATCAATTATATCAGCTTAATTTATTGTAAAATCAAAAAGACAATTATATTACTTTTTTATTACTTATATGGGTGGATGAGCCCACGGCCCACCTGGTGTTAAATGGTAACCGGAGCCCATAGACATCTATAACGTAAATGCCGCCACCCACCTCGAGACATGAGTTGTAAGGTCTCAGTTTTGTAGTACAACGCCTGCCCCACCTTTCAAACCGAAACGCATAACTGCTTCACGGCAGAAATAGGCAGGGTGGTGGTACCTACCCGTGCGGACTCACATTATGTCCTACCACCAGTAAATTTTCTACTTTTACTGCCAAGCGTAGATAATTTTATAGTCTTTCCGATTCTGAAAATCTAAGTCAATTCTAATGATATTTTTTTATCATACCAAATAATTCCTTAGAGAACGAGACGCTATGTGTACTCTTATCACGCGATGCGACTATGCCGGGGTTCAAGCCTCGCAGACAGGAACCAAATTTCTTTTACGTAACGTAACACGTATTCACGAATTACTTCAACAATGAAGGAATAACAGTATTGTATTAAATTTTGCCCACTGAGTTTCTCGCCGGATCTTCTCAGTGGGTAGCATTTCCGATCCGGTGGTTGATTCTGCGAAGCACTGCTCTTGCTAGGGTTAGTGTTAGTATCGCTTCGGTTTGAGCCCCGTGAGCTCACCTACTAGTTAAGGTTACGCTGAAATAGCCTCTCAAGGCTATCAGCTTAGGTAAGAAAAATAAATAAAAAAATACTGATATACTGTGAGCCAGCACGGGTGAGCACTACAAATCATCCTATTTCTATCTGCCTGAGGTTAAAACCGCCGTTATATTACATATATATACAATTGAGACTTAGACGTCATATCTCAAAGCCACATTGGCGTTCACCAGGCTACGATATAAAAAAGAAATATCTTAACTTACTTAGCATGTGTACGGGCTTCTGCGACTAGAGCGCAGGTGCGGACAAGCTCCAATTTTAGTTGTATTATCGCACCTCTTAAGTCTTCCAGTGAACAATCTTTCTTGAGCTGCTCAGAGTCTAGCGAAGTGAAATTGAAATTTGCACTTATAGATTCGATGTCGCGTTGAAGCTGTAAATGAAAAGAAAAATGACAATAAAATATAGATATACCATGTAAGGGTTTTGGGTCGTTTGACGCAGGGACCATCCACTATGCGAATGTTTTTGCTCGGTAGGTAGACAGTCTGTAGTGTTTCTTAAGAACAGAAGTTTTTTTTATTGTCCTTGTAACCAGACCGGTATACCTGATGGTGAATGGTTACCATTGCTCATGGTCATCAGCAACGCTAGGCGCACAGCCATGCCGCTGTCTACAGCAGAAAGTAGAGGTAACCCGAGAAACTCTCTAGAGGGGAGCTCATTCCAAAGCCAAAAGAATCTCTAATTGGCGTACCTTAACTTGAGTTTCCCTCGTTTTAACCATAAACTTGTACAGTTCCATTTGGAAATCGTTAACTTCTTTAACGAGCATGTTCTTTAATTCTTGGTTAGCTTTCATTTTATTGATTCTCTCTTGTTCTTCTTTTAGCGCAGCGTTCTCCTGTATCTGAGGGGATTGAGGAGTTGGAGCCACTGCCGGTTTGGGCTGCGGTTGGTGTATTGTTTGGTTCGCTGCAGCTGGTGGTTTGGGTTGAGATAAAGGCTGAAGCTGGAAATTATTTAAAAAAATTGTCAGCAAGGTACAACAAAAAAGGGTAGGGTAAACCGTACAATTTTGTGCAATTAGTAAGTTAAGTTCATCGAGTTAAAGTTTATAAAAATATTACATGAATACATACCTGCTGTTGCTGTGAGGGCGGTGGTGATTTTTTTTCTGGCATTGCTTGACTATTTTGATTCGTTGCAGCTAAAGCAAAGAAATATGTAAAATTTATTTAAACAAATTTACTAAAATAAAAAAATTCAATAACTTCCTATGGTATAGTAATATTTCAGTATTTAAATGCAAAATACCTATATACTTGATAATCGCTAAAAACTTAAAATCAATATTTGAAAACATCAATCAAAATTACTGACTTTTACTGGAACATTTTATTAATTATGGTGGAAAAAAAAATCGATTACATCCTTACACTTTTATTCATTATTTATTCAGGATCAGGCGGAACGTGACACTTTTTCGTGTTTGCAGCCGCTTTTATCGATTTATAAGACGTAACTACTATAAAAAAATTAAAAAGAAAACTCACCCGATCCAAACATTGAAGTGAATTGCGGTTTTGGTACTTTTATTACATTGGATGCACTCAAGCCACTTGTCGGGAGTTGGGGCTGAGCTGCAAAATTGCTAACAGCGGGAACAGATGCTGATGGATTCGGTTGTTGTTGAATGGGCTGAGGGGCCGGAGCTTGTTGGATTACTTGAGGCTGAAAGTTAGTTTCTAATGTCATTATATGGCACTAGCCGTTATGGGCATTTAAAATTAACATTATTATTTATTTTCATTATTATTAGGGAGTCCAACATTCGTACAAATATTAGCCTATCCATTAAGTACATGTATTTTCTACATGGATACCAAGTTTCAAGTCAATCGGATGCATAGTTCAGTAGTTATAACGGAACATCCGTAAAAGCCACTGTAGATTTATATATTAGTATAGATTTAGCTATGTTCAAAATTTTTGCATTTCCTATTTATTAAATTCGATTTGAATAAGCTGTTGCGGACACGACAGTATTATTATTACATTAGTTCAATTTCGGAAATATAATATAATAGTATGACTGATAATATTTTTACTAATATCGATACTAAAATACGTAATGGATCATTACTACCTTGGGCTGTACGATAGATACGGTTGAAGTTTCTCCTGGTGTTTCGCCCGGTATTTCACTGAAATTAAAACGATGGTTTAAGATATATAGCTAAGGCAAAACGATATCATTTATGATAATGTTTATGGAGCAAATATCGTTCATATTTCGAAGAGCCAATAAAACTCTTCCAATGGATCTTTCATTAATATGTCGAATGCCATGTAGGTCACCCGTGCCCTACGCGGCGCACTGAAGTCTATTGTCGATTTCTGTTACTAAGCGTCTGGATTGCCTAACTTTTTTTTTTATTGCTGAGATGGGTGGACGAGCCCATAGCTCACCTGGTGTTAAGTGGTTACTGGAGCCCACAGATATCTACAACATAAATGCGCCACCCACCTTGAGATATAAGTTATAAGGTGTCAGTATAGTTACAACGGCTGCCCTACCCTTCAAACCGAAACGCATTACTACGCATTAGGAATAAAACAAAAAATAATGCTATTGAAATGAATACCGTTATAAATTATAATTTATTGAACTATTGCTATGCTATTGCTATTTACCCTATATTGTATCATCATATTAACAACAAAACATTAGCGTGAAACAATCAACAATAAGTGACATTTCGTCAAGGCCTTCAGAGCTTTGGTGTTAAACATTGGATATATAAATATTTAACACTAGCCTCGCCCCGCGGCATCCCCCGCAGTTATTGTCGTACCGCGCGCAACATGGCGGGCTTCGCCTATCAATAATAAAATTTAATGTTTCCGAAGCGAAGCGAGGGCGCTAGTAAGAAATAAAATAGCTAAAAATAAAAAGACAACTTTTCATCTTGTGATATGTGGCCATCCTTATTTATTACGTACAGCGGGTGACGCCGCGGGGCGAAGCTAGTTCAAAAAAAAGTAGCCTATGTTACTCCTTATATCATCAGCTACCTATTGAAACCTATTGAACCTTGTGAAAGTCTCATCAAAATCAGTGCAGCTGTTCCAGAGATTAGTCGGAACAAACAGACAGACAGCCAGACAGACAAAAATTTGTAAAAAAATGTTATTTTGGTGTATGTACTGTATATATATTCATATGCATGTAGTAAAAAGCGGTTATTTCAATACTACAAACAGACACTCTAATTTTATTTACATGTATAGATTAAATACACTTGAAAACAATAACTTATTTATAATATTTTATTATCATTACCTCGTTAACGATGATGCGGGTAACGTGAATTGCTGAGGTGGGGCACAAACTTGAGGGGCTCCTCGATTCAAGTTCACAATATTGAATATTGTTAGAAGACCAGATTGTGAAACGATCAGCAGGGACGGCATGTATGGAAGCGTTTCATTCTCACCTGTACACAATATTGAGTTAAGTTATTAATTTTAGAACACGATTATTTTATTGTATACATTTCTTACGGGCCTGTTAATGGTTTTGTAGTAAATATTTGTTTTTTTTTCTATTGTGAATCTATGAGCATTGCTATATTATTTGATTACATCTAATATCTAGAAGCTTTATAGGCAATTTATTCCATAATATTTATTTATTATTGGTCTAGAAGCTTCTTACTTTTGCTTAGAAGCTATTAGAATTGGATCTATTGTATTACAATGAAATTTGATACGATATGTATCTTTTTTGAGAAATTTATTTTTTTATTTTTTATGAATTTAAACTTAATATATAACCTAGGCTAAGAATAAATCGAAAAAAAACATACTTCTAACAGCGTCGTTATTTTTATTGCCTTCGTGTGAAAATGGATTCCATTTTATTTAATTTTTTAGTACACACGACAGCTTATGATTTTCCAATATAAGCATTCCGGTGTGTTATTAACAATAACACAACAATAATAAATTAGTACAAATTATGGTATACAATACCCCAAGGCAGTTGTTGTATGGCACATGTGTCAATAGCTATTCCCACAGGATAATTCTCCAATTTCTTGTCTGTCAATGGTAGCTCTGGTCTGCCTTCGTCTGTCTACAAAGAAAACGAAATATAATTATTTAAGTGTTAGAATGTCAAAAGTGTTTTTAAGGTACTGAAATTTTAATTTAAGAAAAACTTAATCGAGAAGATAACATAATTATATGATCTTATTTTTATTTATTTTATTGCTTCGATGAGTGGACGAGCTCACAGCCCACCTGGTGTTAAGTGGTTATTGAAGCCCATAGACGTCTACAACGTAATGCGCCACCCACCTTGAGATATAAGTTCTAAGGTCTCAGTATAGTTACAACGGCTGCCCCACCCTTCAAATCGAAACGCATTACTGCTTCACGGTAGAAATAGGCAGGGTGGTGGTACCTACCCGTGCGAACTCACAAGAGGTCCTACCACCAGTAATTACGCAAATTATAATTTTGCGGGTTTAATTTTTATTACACGATGTTATTCCTTCACTGCGGAAGTCAATCGGGAACATTTGTTAAGTACGTATTTCCTTTGGAAAATTGGTACCCGCCTGAGGGATTCGAATACCGGTGCGTCGCTACATACGAATGCATCGGACGTCTTATTCTTTAGACCACGACGACGACAGAATACTTCAACAGTTCTACTTACTTGACACCACTGTATCCAGTTGGAACCGTCAGTCGATGCCAGCGTTGCTATTTCCATACTGTTTGATGATGAAGCTAAAATAATATTCCTAAAAATAAAACACATTATGTTATTAATCACTAGGTTAGACTAGCCATTCCTCGCTTTATTCAAATACAAAATCATATATTATATTTATTTTTTTGCCTTTGAGCAAGCACCTCACTCTCATACAACGCCATGGTAGTGAAGAAATTCGCCTTCTGCTATGCCTTATGGAACAAACATTTCCTAAAAAAAATTTTTGGCAGAAACTTTGGCTGCGGCGCCTACAACGCGCAAACTTCAACGCAATTGGATAAACAATGCGCAAACACATGAAACAAGTGCTGACAAACAAAGATCCGTTTTCTGAAGATATTGTTGGGTTGAAAAATTAAAAGTAACTAACCATTGTGCTATCCCAAGTAGAAAATAATACCACGGCCTGATAGAGCCCATACTGAAACATACATCTTCATAATTGAGGCAAGTAGGTTGTCCCGTCTTTCCAGCATTCACAATTGTTACCGCTGCAATAAAAAAAATGGAATATGTTAAATGTTTATGTTTTAAGCTTTATGTTATTGCTCACTCGTGACACGAACTCATGGTCTGTGCATAAATGGATTTTGCAGCCCATATGATAATAAGATTTAAATTTTAATGTGACTGTGGTCTCAAAACTTGTTAGGTACAGTTGAGGTCGTAGTTATGTGTATTATATAAACACCAATAAAAATTGTACCCAAATGATAATTCATTGACCTATCCTGGGTTTTCAGATACTTGGCCGGTCAACCTCTGCTGGATCTGTCTGATGGATCTTGTCCTTAATAAAAGTATGATAGAGAAGTTAATTTAAAATACATACATGGCCGGCTGTCATCGCCAATACTTTTATAAACGACAGCAAATTGAAAAGTGGATATCCAATACACAGCTAATGCTTCAATTGACGATCCTTCAGGTAACATCGGAGCTGGTATGGTTTTTGCAAGAGTCAAGTCTGGTTTGTACTGACACAGTGTCCCGTCATTGTTACCTGTCACCAACTGTTTCCCTTTTGGACTCCAACAAATACATCTGTGAAAGAAATTGATAGAAAACCAGTCATGAGCGGAAGCTGAAAAATTAAAACTCCACTTGACTATAACTCTGGAGTCTGTGTTGTAAAGGATAAGAGGCATGGTGTACTTGTGTTGAGTGATACAGCTGTGTAGTTATACAAATCCTAAAAGAAGATATTAAAAGATATAAATTTCAAGCATGTGTTCTTTTTAATCAATATATAACAATACAAGCTTACTGGTGGTAGGCCCTCCTGTGAGTCCGCACAGGCAGGTTTTTTTTTATAGCTTATATTTTATTAGAAACAGAAATGCGTTTCGGTTTGAAGGGGGTGCAGCCATTGTAGCTATACTGAGACTTCAGAACTTATATCTCAAGGTGGGTGGCACATTTACATTGTAAATGTCTATGGGCTCCAATACCACTAAGCACCAGGTCGGCTGTGAGCTCGTCCACCATCTAAGCAATAAAAAAGAATCCTCAAGAGAGGAATAGCATTGCATAATAAAAATCTCACCATCAACATTTATAAATTTGAGAATTATTATTATATTAAATTAAAAATTGTTTTAAATTTATAGAGCGGCAGGTCATTGTTTGGTAGATATAAAACTTTTTTTAAAATACAGTCAATATACAGAACAAGAGAAATGTCGATTTGCAGAGAACTGCTAGTATTGTTGTAAGCTCCCCTTTCTTTTGCACAGATGGATAAAAGAGCCCGCTCTCTGGACCTTGTGTTCACTTGTTGTCAGAGCCTATACACATTAGGTATAAGTTCCAATTATATATTTTCTTTTAATGTATAGTCATAATTTTTGTTTCAGTTGTGAAATAGTTCATTAATAAAAGCAATTCAAAACTTACCTCGCTTTTGTTTGTACTTTCTTGACCTGGTTTGTGGTAACTTGACAGGCAAGTAAGGTACCATCTTGGAATGCTAATGCTAAAGAGTCCGGTATGCAAGGGTTCCATTGTAATGCTGATACAAATGTTGATGGATTCACATTGGTCTTCATAAATATTGATGGTGATACATTCTGTGGAATGAATATAAGAGGATGAAGCCATTTATATAAAGAGAGATCAAATCTTCTAGCTAGAGTACTGTATTTCGTTTAATCAATAGATATTTACTTTAAATATAAATACATATTTAGAATTAAATTACTAAATACTGACAAATACTGAGCAAGACAAGAATTTGTAGGTCAGAACTAATTGGAAGGTGGCAACAATTTCAATTGACTACAATTTAGTTAGCCTTTCTTTCATTGTGTTGTACATTTATTCATGAGTAAACTAACGTCTGCTCTTAGGTCCTTGAGACATCATGTTAGCATTAGAAACAAATAAATTGACAGCTTGTTAACAATATACTGGAATAGTATAAATGCATAAAAAGAGGGGATAGAAATTGCATAATATGAAAATGCATTAAAAGAGTACTGTGTTATAAGGAGGATTACTAATACTGTATTATATTTCCTAATTATTAATTCAATTATCTTAATAAATACATTAGGTGTATTACCTGATTCTGAAAGTCTGTGACTTTAAACACGGAAAGGGACTGCGAACCAGCCACTGCAAGTAGTTCATCATCGCAACTAACAGCAATATGCGTAGCACACTCTTGAAGCTTCACATTTGTATGTTGTGTCTCATTAGACATCAGTTGTTTTAGGGAATAGACTAAAACATTTATAAATAGACTTTACTCAAAATAGATGTTACTTGAGCTAGTTCATTTGAATATTGAAAGTGTTGCTATTTTTTGGTTAAAAGTTGTTTTACTAACTTTAGGGTATTTAAGTGACTTTTACTTAATTTCAGTTTCACAATTTATATATTGAACCCATATGTACACTCGGAAAACATTTTTTTATACCCAAATTTATTCAACATAATGTATTTCAGGTTTTGTCATTCAATAAAATTTTTTTTATTTACCTGAAAGTGTCCCATCAGGAGCAGCAATGAAAACAATGCCATATTTGCTGCTACAGGCCACCAAATTGTAACCCCGATTTGACAATTTTTCTGTTGTGTTAAATACTTTTGTCTTGTGTTGCAATTTATACAACAAATTCTAAAAAAAGAGATTATTTGGATTTGTTATTATTTTTGTTTGGAATTTGTATTGTATTGGATGCTATGAAATTTATAGCCATTCATTTCAAATTATGGTCTGTGATTTAGTAATTTTTTAATTTATAAAATACATTTTATATTTAAGATCTATTAAAGGAAGCTTTTAAATGAAATGAGAGCTTATTTTTATATCCTAATATTCATGGGCCAGTTTTAATTATAACATTTTCTTGTAAGCTTTGTTGTGTAACGTTGATTTCGTTTTTTTTTTCAATTCATTTATTAATAGGCACTAGTTATCCTGTCTGAAGTAAAACAATATTTATAATTTAAATCTTTAGAAATAAAATTAAAAACCTACCGGTTCATCAATAGAATTTGGTCCATACTTTGATTCCATGCTGCAGTCGGTTTCAAAGTTCTACCTACAGCTACCTCACAAAGAATACCTCAATATCTTTATCAAAATACGCGCTACAAGCCTGCGTTCAATACATCGGTAATTTATTGATTAAGGATACAAAATTCGAAGAGTATTAATTTGTAGCACAATTGGCAGTCAATTCATATCGTTTTGAATCATAGAACTATCAAAATATGTAATAGCCTAATAGGTAGTAAATTGAAGTATTTGCAGTTGACTAGGTCTAATCTGTGAAGTAAAAAGACTTGACTTAAAGGTCCTAGTTACCAGGTCGTAAAATCCCTTGAAAAAAGAGGGCGTGCTACACGAAAGGGATTCGTTGAATGCTCTAACAATTTGATAATTTGGTATGTAGTGCACTTTTTCGTTATAATATAATGACATTTAGTGTACTTGAGCGAATCAGAACGCATGTTGTGGGCTTAGTGCGGTTCAAAGGGCTTTATGACAACGAAGCTTACTGGCGTATTTTTGATCTCCACATTCGATTTGACAATTTTTTCAAATATGTAATCTTTAAAAAAATATTAACACTTATTTACAAAATAGTATGATTGTGTTGCTTGCATTCCATCTAATTTAATACGATTCCAAATTTTTGTTTGAACATCAATGTGAATATGTTAGTTACAAGAACTTTATTAATCACTGAATTCGAGGTTTTTTAAAATAACACTTTTCAGATATTTTTTTATTGCCCGTGTAGGCAGACCAGCATACGGCCCACCTGATGGTAAGTGGTTACCGTCACCCATGGACTTCAGCAATGCCAGGAGCAGAGCCAAGCCGCTGCATACCGTTAAATTGGCTGTAGATGAGAGGAAAATCTTAAAAAAAGTTATTTGACTAATGTAAACAAGTGTTAATCATAATTTGTTACGTACTGTTTACCTATACAAATTTTATGGCGGGAACGTGATGCAAAACGTTATATTTTGTTAAGTTATGTATTACTTTTTTCATGACGATTTCTAACAGTTCATCATTTTCTTTTGGTAAGCGATTTTTCTACAAGATGTCCACGACGACCTCTGAACCCGAAGGAGGTAGGAGTGTTGTTTTATTTATTTCCCTACCTAATCGTTGGTAGCCTAAGCGGCTATTCCAGATACTCACGGGCGCAAAAAAATTCGCTAACATTGTCCCAAGCCACAGAAAAGCTTCGTTGAGTCTACCACCGGATCGGAATCGCGACCCACTAAGATCTGTCGAGAAACTCAGTGGGTTGTGTCTATGGGCTAGTTCGCACGTAAAAGTCTTCGGCGTAATGGACTACTTTGATGAGGACGGAGATCGGTGCTTGAAGAGCCTAAAATTACTGTGAGCTTTAGGGGATTCGACAAGACGTGTTTTGAGCGACGGCGGTTTTGCGTTGCCCCGACACAGGGGTCGGATATATAATTAGCGGCGGCCACGATTAGGAATGTGAGAGACCGCAATAAACACTGCAACAAGATACGTGCCCACCCCAAGGGCGCCTGACTCGGCAGAAACAAGTAGGTATACACCAGCATCACAGTTAGCGGCTCGCCTGGTAGGAGGCGAAAAAGTCGAGTATTCAACCAAGTTTTAGGAAATAGGTTGAAGTTTGACATTAGTATTAAATGGTTTCCAGAGCCCATTAGAGATTATTCCAGAGACATTAGAACCCTAATGACGCTCACACCCTGAGGCATCAAGTCGAAGACAGAATAGTGTTCAAGCCGTAGGTACTGCATTATTGGTTCCCTTTCGAAATAAACAGGAAGCTGTGCCACCATATGTGCCATCATAATGCATACTAAAACTAGTTCCGCTAGCTATATGCCATTCTTTGAGAGCCTCTTAGTATCATTTTTTCACTTTCACTGTGGGCATTCTGTTTGAGTATAGATAGGGATTCGTCTCTTTCCTACACTAATCAAATTGAAATTATGGCCTCCAAAGGGCAGAAGGGCTTAGGTTTTTCTTACCGCAAGAGAGATATGGACAAGGTGTATTAGAATTCGTTTTGGACTAAGTGTTATGATGGTCCCCACGGCAAAAGGTGGGAAGTGCCATTCTAGGCCGCCATTCAGTTATATGATCTCATTTGGGCTTGTTTTATTGACACGTACAATCGATTTCTCTAGATACTTATCTTAGTAAATGAGTATGTAAATAAATAAAAACACATTGCATATGTAGTAATTACGAATTTAATAATTTAAAATATAAGTACCTACTTAATACCTACTCCTTAATTTTCTATGATTAAAAAAAGAAAAAGTTTATTGCTTAATAATAAAAACTAAAATAAATCATTTTAAGTAGATATCTTTTTTAATTTTTTTTTTTTTTATTTTTTTTAAGGTTTTTATAATTTTTTTTCTTTTTATAATTTTTAAATAAAGTTGGTTATTACCTATTATATTTATAAGTTATTCTGTTCATTGATGATCAGGGAAGCTTAGAAACTGTTTAATAATCCATTTATGAATGAATAATGGCAAAGGCAATCTCATTAAATTATAATAAAACATATATCTCCAGGACTCCACTTTATACATTAATTTCGGAGTTTCATCCAACATAGCCTTCATAAAAGTGTTCAATATTTTCATATCATGCATTGAATCAAATTTCCCCTCGCCAGATGCCAGCTCCAAATAATTGTTTAGAGATTCAATTTTATTTCCGTAAAACTTTCGTTGTTCATCGTTTAAATGTTCAACCATTGCTTCTCCTTTTGTTTCTTGCCCGAGCAGAATGTTACTAGAGCCAACGAAGCCACCTACCGAAAATAAAAACATGTAGGCCAGCAATAAAGATCAATGTATATCTAACACAAGTAATTAAGATATAAATTACGAAAATATAAAACTTGGCGTTAAAATGGTGAACATCGTATTTAGATAGACGATAGAAGATTAAAAAGACTAAGAAGACTTAGATTTTTTTAATGGTAGAAAACTCACTCTCTGACCAGGATAAAGTGAGTAAGATTTCTGTAATTTACCTTGAGACATGAGGTCGAAGTCTCAATTTTATTGAATGACGTCTTTTCCACCCTTCGCACCGGAATGAACTACTTCTTGATATACATATAGGCGCACACACACACTATACTTAATTTTCATTCAAACCAACATATTCAAATTTCATGTTTTAGTTATCGATGTATCATACATAACATAATAAGCTGTTTGAAACTACAGTTGGAATCAGCAAACGATTTCATTCCTAGTCTCGCTACAAATTTTATTATAAATATAGTTAAAGGATCTTTATTACCGTAATGTGCGTTAGTTTACCCATACCTACCTATATTTATATATTGAAACATATGAATTTCCTTTAAAGTTATCTCCATGTCTACATTTAATGTAAAACTTTAAGCGTTGTAGTCAGTTACCGATTAAATTACTCACATTCTCCATTAAAAAAATCTCAACTGCCAATGTTATGGAATGTTTTACGGACAAGTAGCCACTCTTAAAGAGCAAAATCAAACGGATTAAGATCGAAACTAGATGACGGCCAGTTTTTGATGTATTAGAATCATAAACAATCCATTGCATAACTACGCTCAATAAAAGTGTATCTTGATTCTTGCTACACCTGGGTTGATGTTTTGACACCTTTCTATACAAAATATGGCCCAGTCACCTTTTAAAAATAACAAGCCCACAAAGCCATTTCTGAAGCCGGATATTGTATGTGGCCGGCCAATTTAAAATTTCTGTATAGCTGAAAATTTGCTCAACGGTAAAAATTCTGCTCAGTGGTTTTTTTTCCGTCTCCTATATTTACCTACCGCTTAAGAAGACGCTTTGATTTGGCAATGCTATTAATTTTTAAATTATAGGATGTGTAGCTGTGCTTTTGTTGTAAGCTAAAAATCCGAAGTCATGATTTAAAATACGCTATATGGTTGTGGGTACTATTCATTAATATACATACTATGAAATATCTTGCTTTAGCGGAGGACTTTTTGGATTTTTGCTTTCACTGCTTTAATAGTCTTTTTAGTGCAAATACTACACAGATGGTTTGATTTTTTCTAACACAAACAGAGACATTGTTTTTACTTGGTAAAAAATATATAATCAGGACCAGACTATACCTAGAAATCAAAACGTATGGGCTTTATTGAAGCGAAACAACATTTAAAATTGATTAGAAACAAAAATCGTAGACTTGGGAAGTTCTGAAACAAAAATTTTCGTCATAAGAACCTGGTACAAAGGCAATGACAGCTAATCCGTGCTCGCTGTGCTCAAGATGTAGACATCGTGTCAACGCCAAAAGGCCAGCTTTGCTTGCACTGTATGCAGCGAAGGCGGGCAAAGGCTGCAGGCCACAATGGCTACCAACGTTGATTATACGGGGCTTAGGTTTGCTTGTAGTCTGAAATGAAAACCAAAAGTTAAGTATTTTTCTCCAGATCATATTAATCTTTGTTTTAGGTTGTTTTATTGAAGTGGAACTTCTTTAGGCGCGTTTAGAATAAAATTTAACTCGCGACTGATTCGTTACGGCTAGAGAGAAAAAATACAATTTAGGATCATCGAGAGTGAGAAAATAGCGTCTCGCAAACCACTCGACCGTGAAGAGAAAGAGAGGACAAAGCGATCTAGGTCATTTCTCATATAAACAGCATCCCGTATTACGCATCACAGAATGAAATCGGAAATAATGAAGAAAACCACAATACTACACACCGTAAAAGAAGCTTCACCACTCTCTTGTTTACTGGTGGTAGGACCTCTTGTGAGTCCGCGTGGGTGGGTACCACCACCCTGCCTATTTCTGCCGTGAAGCAGTAATGCGTTTCAGCTTTAAGGGTGGGGCAGCTGTTGTAACTATACTTGAGACCTTAGAACTTATATCTCAAGGTGGGTGGCGCATTTACGTTGTGGATGTCTATGGGCTCAAGTAACCACTTAACACCAGGTGGGCTGTAAGCTCGTCCACCACCCATCTAAGCAATAAAAAATATATATATATCTTTTACGTCCACTAAGCTGCACGCGCACCTTTTTTTTTAATGTATGCTCTAATGTTTGTTACCTATAATGTAAATAGTGTTTGAGTGTTTAATATTGGTGTTTAAATCCATCAGGTAGATATAAATTTTTCTAATTATTCTTGTGTTTAAAGACGAACATCATGTAATAAAAAACAAACTTACAAAAATTATATTTTTTTTAGTTTTCAAATTGATGTTATACTATTACCACAACGGCATAGTAATATGGATCTTAAGGCTTAAGGTGGGCGGCGGCATTCTCGTTTTGATGTCTATGGGCTCCTCAAGAGACGCGAGTTCGTTCCATCAATATACGCTAAAACATACGCATAGTAAATACGTACTTCGATTGCAGTTTTTCTGATTTCTGGTAAAAATGCGGAAATGACTCTCATCGCGCCGAGCAAATTCACATGGACCGGGCTTTCTATCATCGATGCTGTCATCCATTCGTACTTTCCTACTGTCATAACTCCAGCGTTGTTGACCACGGCATGAAATTCTAACAAAATTATATTGTTAGCACCAATGAAGATGATAATGACGGTAGAACGAAAATAAATTTAAAATTTGAGAATAGAAAAAAAATTTACATTAAAATAAATGATGGAGATAGGCTAAATATTCTTCATGGCCATTTTAATATGATTTACATTATAAGGATAATATAGGTAGCAGGTTAAGTACTTACTGTATTTAGGATTATCTTTCAAGACTGTAAGCACATACTTTCGGAATTCTTGAACGCTTTCAACTCTAGTTACGTCTAAAGGGAATGTGTGCGCACACAATTTTTCGAGGGCTTTCGCTGCTTCGGTTTCTATTCCTTTGTGCATACCAGCTATTGTGATGAAGCCTTCTCGAGCTAATCGAGCTGCTACTGCCCAACCAAGTCCACTATCACACCCTGTTACAGCTACAAGACGGCTAACGGACATCGCGCTGACTATTTAGAATATTTAGACTTGTAATGAAAAATTCTAATAAAATATTCGGCTACGACGTCGTTTCGATATGGTGTTGCTGTCTTAAGAACTGAAAAGACACTGACGTTTGTAGACAATTCCCGGCAGTCTGTTGCATATGAAACGGGTTTCGGGCCTCACTGCATATTTACATTGAATTTCATGTTTATAATTTTTATTTGTCTCGACTATCAGAAGCACTTTAGAACACTATTTTCTAACATTAAAATTAGAACAATAGCAAAAAATGCGTAATAAGTTTATGTGCTTAACTAATAAAGTGGTATGAAGTTGATAAGAAACTTTGTAATTTCTGCTTTAATATATTGCGTTCAGTAGATTCTGATCTACTCAACGCAATATATTAAAGCAGAAATTGATCTCTCATACTATATTGTGTAGTCGGTTTTAACCAATTCCAATAGACATGACCGCGATCGATGTTGAAACACGAGGTACCAAGTATATTTGAATAGTTTCTGTCATTTACTGAACTTATACCTGCGTATGAATAGGTCGTGGCCGAATTATTACCGAATTAAATCTATAACACTGAGACTGTAACTATACTGAAACCTTAGTAGTCATATCTCAAGGTGGGTGGCGGCATTTACGTTTTGTAGATGTCTATGGGCTCTGGGTAAACACTTAACATCAGGTGGGCTATGAGCTCGTCCACCCAGCTATGCAATAAAAAAAAGTAAATATTAATTAAAATGAAATAAGAATCTTTTATTTCAAGACATCATAATCTCATAGCGTGTCAGTATTACAAATAACTTAAACTATGTTAGTATTTAAGTAAATCCAATAATTATTGATATTAGAGCTTCTTTTCCTGTATAAATGTTTTAGCAGAAAAAATAACTACATAACGACAGTAGTTTTTCGAAACATCTCGATGGCAAATGATTTCATGAGTACAAAAAGTTTTGCCGAAAACTAAAATTGGTCGGGGTGTCAGATGAAAATGTCGAATAGTTCGACAAAGAGACGCCAATAAAAGAGGATCGTTTCAGCACGAATACCCATCTGAGAGATTAGACCTATGGAACGGAAACAATCTTGTATTTTCTGGATGACTTAATTCGGGATCGGATGTCGACTGATAGTGTTTCTATAAATACGTTTCTTTTAATTATTTATTAACATTTTATTGTTATTTTATTCTGAGCATCTTGTTTACGTAATTGTGCAAAATCTTATTAATTCTTTGGGGCCAGATAGTAATCTATACTAATATTATAAAGAGGAAAGATTTGTTTGTTTGTTTGTTTCGAATAGGCTCCGAAACTACTGGACCGATTTGAAAAATTCTTTTTCCATTAGAAGCCGACATTGTCCCTGATGAACATAGGCTACTTTTTTTAAATTTAATTTNGAGCATCTTGTTTACGTAATTGTGCAAAATCTTATTAATTCTTTGGGGCCAGATAGTAATCTATACTAATATTATAAAGAGGAAAGATTTGTTTGTTTGTTTGTTTCGAATAGGCTCCGAAACTACTGGACCGATTTGAAAAATTCTTTTTCCATTAGAAGCCGACATTGTCCCTGATGAACATAGGCTACTTTTTTTAAATTTAATTTAATTTTATTTTTTTGGTTTCATGTGTGTTTTAATGTTTCCGAAGCGAAGCGAGGGCGGGTCGCTAGTTTTGAATATATGTGAATTGTACTTTAATTAGTTGTGCTGTAAATTTTCTTAATTAGAAAAGAATTATTGTGATTTCATCCGATGTAAATCTGTCCCTGCGGGATACTGGCTAATTGTTACACGGCCCGAATAAGTCAACTGATGTTTTTTATTTGTTGCATTGATTTTACATAAATTTCCCTTTTACGACAGGGGAATGGACAAATATACAGTGCGGATACACCTCAGTATTGGTGTTTAGGGATCGACGAATACGCCGATAAATTATGTCACCTTTCTCGTTCGACAATGGTGACGGGCATGTTTTATTGTGACCAATGATTCTATATAAATATACGGAAAATAAGCGCACGTCCATCCAGTATTTTGTGACTACGGGTCTCCATATACATCACAACGTGAATACCCCGATCTCCAAGCCGTGTTCTGCTAGGAAAACAGATAAGACTAGAATTAAGACTTGAGCTCCAACTGTAATGCCACCATAAGACATTTGGTTTGATGCCCAGTTGAATTACATGTAAAAACATCTCGCTCTTCAGATCGCAATGGGTCTATAGAACGACCTTTTTTTTCGGGCTGAATCTCATACGAAGTATCTACGCCTAGGGGGCGCGCTGGGTATATGGAAATTTACGGTTTTATATAATTATGTTGGAAGCAGACCACGGGCCTAAGAATATTTTTAGGGTCTTACTTACCAAACGACTCCCCTTGCAACGATTCCCCTTACACTCTGTCACCCAATGTCCGATCTCCACCCGGGGTCAGAATCCGGACAAAGTAAAGGGTTCCTGGGGTCAACACTACAACCAGACTCGCGACGCCACCCCAAGGACACCGGTTGATCGCGACGGCGATGGTGATGGCGTTGTTGTTCTGGGATACCACTCTTAAAACTATCTAAATTAATCTATGTATCTATTATACATTCAAATAGTTCAAAACTAGGTTATTGAGCTATCGATGCTGGCTATACATGAAGTGTGAGGCCACCCTTTTACTATACTATTGAAACTTGGACTTTAAAGAATCAAAGTGTTCACGTTAGCACCAATTGGGCTTAAGAGCATCTATCCGATACCATATCAGACATCAGTGTGTCCATCACTTTCGCTTTCTAAATTTACTACCTTTCTCATCTTCCATCTCGGTTTTACTTCACACAGTCCTCCTATTTTATTTTCTATCTTAACTCTCCTACCAATTTTTATCTTGTCTTGCCCGTTAAACCTTTCATTCGCAAGGGAAGTAGGCACAGATCAATTATAATTAATATCGTACCATAACTCAGATGTTCCACCTAATGGGATAATGGATCGAGAACAAAAGAAAAGTATCGCTTTAAATTTGTATTTTCTAGGGGAAATTTCCAGGAAAAATCCGTTGACGGCTCGTGCGGCGAACGGCGGTCATTGGACCGACACTTTTAAGGAGAAGGGCACTCCGGGGAAATCTGCCCGCCCTCAACGTAGTCCTGATAATAGTGTTTGCTCATTTGAGTGTTCTCCTGCCGGATTGTATTCGGTTAATGGTATAGGGAAAGTGAAGCCTGTCTTTAAGAGCCTCGTTGTCTCATTGACTCGGCGACAACGAGTTTGAGAGTGCGTTTGGTACCAGACTCTAGTTTTGGTACCGTTTACTAATTAAAAACTTACATAATTTATATTTGTATTGCAAAATTGGTTGGAATCACAATTCAAAAATGTACTCTGGTCTATTTTATTTTTTTATTAAAATATAAAATTGAATTACGTAAACAGAACATAGAAATACTATATTTATCACCTGAGACTGAAGCAAGGTTGGGTGTTTTGAACAAGCAGTGATTACTTTTGATGATGATGATTACTGGTGGTAGAACCTCTTGTGAGTCCGCGCGGGTAGATGCCACCACCCTGCTTATTTCTGCCGTGAAGCAGTAATGCGTTTCGGTATGAAGGGTGGGGCAGCCGTTGTAACTATACTTGAGACTTTAGAACTTATATTTCAAGGTAGGTGTCGCATTTGCGTTGTAGGTATCTATGTGCTCCAGTAACCACTTAACACCAGGTTGGCTGTAAGCTCGTCTCCCCATCTAAGCAGTAAAAAAATAAATAAATGAAATTAAAAGAATGAAGCGGCAATTATTAGAAAAGAGTTAAATGAATGCTAAAGTTTGTAAAATTAAATTTGATGTACTACTTAAAGGATATTAACGAACTACTGATTCTTTGCTATATTATCTCGTCTTTTGGTTAGCAATGAAATTAAGCGTCTGTTCAGGAAATTGATGGATGACAAACTCACGATGACCGCAGGAGCTGTACTTCTCACGATCCATCATCATTTGTCAAATGTTAATACGTTTCCCTACAAAATCAACTGAGACCATAATTAACCCAAGCTTGTAATACACGGAAGTAACACGTTAACATTTACCAAAAAATATGTGTTCGTTTTTCGTGAAGATTAAGCCGTTATTTTCTTGTCCTTAACCTTAAACACCTTAAGGCGGGATTTTTACGACCGCCTGTTTATTTTACGTCAACGTTTACTTAAAATAGAAGGGATATATAATCTCTAAATCAGAATACAAAAGTCATTATAGTACTGCTTCTACGAATGGCGACAGTAGTAGAAGCGCCAAGCAGTTACTGGTGGTAGGACCTCATGTGAGTCTGCACGGGTAGATACCATAATCCCGCCTATTTCTGCCGTGAAGCTGTAATGCGTTTCGGTTTGAATGGTGAGACAGCCGTTGTAACTATACTGAGATCTTAGAACTTATATCTCAAGGTGGGTGGGGCATTTACGCTGTAGATGTCTAGGGGCTCCAGTAACCACTTAACCACCCATCTAAGCAATAAAAAAAATTGTTTTTAAACAAACAACGAAAGGATATTGACAAATTCTCAATAAAATCAATTTTTCTCGTCGCTGCACAATTTCGCAGTTGGCGTCGTCATGAATGCACGGGCAATTTACGCGGTAACAAAGCAGCCCTGCCAACAGCACCACGCAATACGGCAACAAAATATCGCAAACTCGAATTTCACGAGCTATATTTTCAGTTCATAAAAGTTTATTTGTGCATGCAAAATGTAGAGCTCTTACGGAACTCGGCGGGTATATGCGCCGCAATCATTTTCATACATTATGGTAAATTTAACTTAGCCACCACTAGACACGATATAAAACTCATTTAATGCGCTCGCAAAGAAGTTTTATTTACATTGCACGGAAAAAAACAAAAAATAAACATAGCAACACTTTAAAACATCAAAAGGGAATTAATTACGAATGTTACTCCGAATCCAGTCTATGTACCGGTAGACATTACTATAAAGCGAAGGCACGGATGTCCCACAGGGGGAGTCAGCCCGTTTTCCACTGACTACACCCACGACAAAGTACTTCCCGCCGTAGACGGTCATTAAGGGTCCTCCGGAGTCGCCTTTGCATGTGTCCTCTCCACTATACCCGGCGGCACAAAGCTGTGTGTCGCTCAGAGCCGGATAAAAAAATTTGCATCGCGCCTGTGGCACTAGATTGACGACCGTCGATTGTTTGATGTCAGATATGAAGCGACCGTTACTACCCCATCCGGCTACCGCTAATCGGAAGTTCGAAAACTCCGGATCGTCAATATTGATTGGGGGCAGACAAATTGGTCGAATATAATCTGAAATTGTTAAAATTAACTAATTAATATCCACCGTTAAAATATAACGTATCGATTGGTTTTGGTGAAATTAAAAACCTGTATATTGAACGTTCCCACGTAGTCTGATTAATGCTATGTCATTACTGAGGCTATTGTCGTCATATAGGGGGTGTCGAATGACATCTTCTCCGTACATTATTAAATTTTGTATGCACTTCTGACCGACACCTAAGACCATTTTGCAGTCGACTGGAAACGATTGCTTATCGTATTCTGCTAAATGAACTTCAACACTGAAATGAATTAAATGTTACAAATAAGCTCATCTTTCATTTAACTTCTTCTTCTCAGTCGTACACTCCTGACGGAGTGGTCGTGGTTACGTATGTCTTAATGCTTCGTTGCGGCTTTTGAAAGATTTCTCCATCTCTGTCTATTTGTGACGGTATGTGAGTAAGGGAACACTTTGTAGATGACTTAATCAAGTCTGTCCGCCTTGTGGATGATCGGCCGCGAGAGCGTTGACCGTCTACTCTTCCTTGAACCACTAAACGTTCCAATGAGCTTTCATTACGAATGAGATCATTTAATCATTCGATGCCTCCAATGAACACTACTCTAACTCAAAATTTCGAAATTTTCGTTTTTCACGCAAATCGCTTCACTATTTTAAAAGTATTACAAATTCATTATTGATGGGGTTCGAAGCAAGAGTAAATTAGCTAGTTACACAAGAAAAAACCATAAAATCTTTATTATTGCAGATATATTTATCAAATTTTTTCGTTTAAACTCTCCTCCTGTAAACCTACGAATTTGGAGTTAGAGTAGTGTTCATTGGAGGCATCGATTTAACTTACAATATTTATAATAAATGGTTGTTGAGATTAAATCTAACAAAGTTAAATTATACTAGTTCCTTTTGTTGAATTTCTACACGTTAATTTTGTTTCGATAGTAATGCATTTTTATGGTATGAATTAATATCCAATATTGTGGTCATTGAATTTTGAATAAAGTCAAACTTACTTGGCTATTGTGCCGTTTGGATCAAACACACAATGTCCGGCGGTGAGTACGTAACGAGAACTGATGAGAGATCCTCCACAATTGAACGCCGCTTTGTGGGTCCCATAATTGAATGTCGTTTTCAACAGAGCTGTCCACGGATATTGATATAACTCTGTTTCGGTACCACCTGTTTCCCAAAAAAATAGTACACAATTTCAATTTTGCCTTGATATATATTTAGAAGAATTTAAAATATAATTAAAAGTACTTTAAAATTTTAATCTAGCGCTTATTATTTTAATTTTCTTTATTTTCAATGTTTCAAACAATTTACGTGTTCGTGGTCAGGGACGAGATGACTAGGGTGTAATTTGTTGACGTTAAAATAATGTCTTAACTATATACCATGCAATATAATGTATATTATGATAACTACCGTCATAATGCGAGATTAAACCGTTAAAGCAATCATAACTATGTCCACGGGTCGCGAAAACTGAAAAAAATAAAACTAGAACAGTAAAAACGATTGAAAATATATATTTCCTAAATCTTTCGTAAATCTTTCTTTGATTTTATCCACTTTAGTTTGAAGTATAATTGAAAGCTTTCCTACTTTACATCGGGTTGTTGGTTTAGGACATTCGATAGAAAATAGTTTCATCTTACCTGCGATGCGAGTCGACGACTTAATTAATTCTCTTTTCTTGCGATTGATATGACTCTGACTATTCTGCCATAATGGTATTGATGGGTCAAGCATGGGTTTTATGGGTTTCCAAGTATTTTGGATATACGGTTTCTGAGCCCAAATTGTATTCGGGATGGCTGCGTGCAAGTGAGTTATGTTATTAAGCCGTAAAAATTTGTTTTTTTTTCGGAAAGTTTATGATTTCAGAAATATAACAATATGTGTGTCATATAAGATAATTCAATGATGTAAACAAAATGCATAACAGTGATAATGGAAAAACTCAGAAAATTTTCATTCACCAACAGTGCGCGTGCATTGCATTATTAAATTTTAAAAATGTGTATTTCCTTCATAACAGCTTTGCAAAACAACTCACCTGTTAGCCTGTCAGTTTCAGTAGCCTCCAGGCCACAACACCCCGTATTAGGATCAAGCGGAAAGCTTGTTAATGGGGAACACTGGCTATATGTGTTTATATTTCCCGGGCTATTATTTAAACTTGGAAAATACGAGGTTTTTATTCCAGGATCAAGTGTCGGCTGCGGTGTTCTCGGGATAAGAACGTTTACTCGTGGTTTAGGTTTTCCTTGGTCAACACTAAGGTCTTCGGGGTGAGACGGTTTAGGATTTGATATTAACGGATCTAAATTACCACTGGCAGGATTCACTTTGGTATTATTGGCTGAGTTTTGTTTCTCTAGATCCCAAATTCCATTTGGGCAGCATATCTGAAATAAATACTTAAATATCTTAATTTCTGTCCTACATAGGTACATGAGCTCACGGTCGTCCTAAATTCAAGTGAGTACCAGAGCAAACATACGTCACAAAATATCGTTACCTTCAGATTGTCTTCATTGTATCTTATGACGTCTTCCCTAACTTTCGAACCAGAACGGTAGCGATATATATAAACACAATATAACTTGCGGTGGGGGCTAAATGTGTCTTACGACTTTCTTTTTTTTTTAGCTTTTATGAGATTGGTATGCGTAAGTTTGGTTTAAGTAGGAGAATTTTTGAACGTCATTTTTACATATTTCTTTACGACTTTCGATTAACTTCAATGTTTCGCTAAGGACCGATGACAATAGAATAAATTTATAACTTCACTCTAATATCAATAGTGTCAACTGAATAAAAATAAAGATTTGGTATTAACGCGTGTTTTTTTTTCACTACATAGTATAAAACAAAGTCGCTTTCTCTGTCCCTATATCGCTATGTATGCTTAAATCTTTAAAACTACGCAACGGATTTTGATGCGGTTTTTTTAATAGATAGAGTGATTGAAGAGAAAGGTTTATATGTATAATAACATTCATTAAATAGTGGAGAAATCAGTAATAAATTACAGTTTCCGAAGCGAAGCGAGGGCGGGTCGCTAGTAAAATTATAATACATATATTATTTTATACGATAATACATATATTTTTTCCTTCATTATATGAGTGAATCTGCTAAGTACGTATTTTCTAAGAAATCTCGTATCTGCCTTCGGGATTTGTATCCCGATAAAGTCGCATTGTTCGACATGAATACACGAACCGTCTTATTCTTTAATCCGCAAGCGCTTCTGTGTATTTACATAGGTAAATAAGTTGTATGTACAAGTATGTCGCCTCGTTTACCGGTCAGTGCCTCAACTTGTATCGTGTAGTTTGATTCCCAATGGAATAGACTTAATGTCTACGTTAGCTTTATGGGTTTCAGTAAATATAAGACTATTTATTTTAGTTATATTGCTATAATATTCAAATCTAAGTAAATTATATTCGAAAATTAATTAATAGAATCTTCAACAAATTTGTTTGTTAAAACTTTATTGTCGTACTTTATTGTAAAAATATATAAAAACTAGCGACCCGCCCTCGCTTCGCTTCGGAAACATTAAAACACACATGAAACCAAAAAATAAAATAAAAAAATAAATAAAAAAAGTAGCCTATGTTCATCAGGGACAATGTCGGCTTCTAATGGAAAAAGAATTTTTCAAATCGGTCCAGTAGTTTCGGAGCCTATTCGAAACAAACAAACAAACAAATCTTTCCTCTTTATAATATTAGTATAGATATATAATATTATATTAGTATAGATGAAGTAAAACCATTGATTGCTAGTGAAATTCAGAGTAGGTACTGTTCCATCGGTAAAATAAATGGTGGTGAAGTAAACATTAAGCTTTTTTATTGGAGTCACTTAAATCCGTTGGTCACGTAAAGTTCATCACTGATCTTTGTATGTTAGCTTAGTAGGATACCATTAGGATTGGCAGCGATTACTGATTAGGTAGTTAAAAAGTAGGTAATTATTTAGTAGCTTTTCGTATATAAATCGTTTCGTATGTATTTTTAAAAATAATTAATCTATTTATATGTACTGGAGGTCCCGCAGTAGTCGAAATTCGACTATAATAATTAATTGGAATTGTAAGTTTGTACACTATTATGATTCTATTTTATACTTCAATAATCACAAATTTCGCCAAGGCTACACTATAAAAAAATATTAAAAAAGACAAATAATATTTAATCTATTCTCAATTTGACCACAGACGTCAAGAACAGAAGTTTGACAATAAATAGTAGGTATGCGTGTGTGCATTAAATACATGGTATGTAGTGTGTGAGATGTTTTCTTTATTGATTTAATGTATCTTTTAAGCATTATTTTTAAAAAATATTAGCGTTGCACTTCTTCTCTATAATCTCTATAAGTGTGGAAAATTTTATACTTCTCCGACCGCGCAATTTTCGTAAAAAGGGATACAAAGTTTTTGCTTCACGTATTACTATACCTATATATATGTATGTTGCATTTGATATTTCAATACTCACATAGTCTTCATTAGCATTCGCAGTAAAACCACCAACTCTGTTCCCATGATTATGAGGGCTTGAACAAGGATATTTAGTGACCCAACCCTGTTGTTCATGTGGGGTCATGTTACCGAATAATGAGCACTTATCTTTGTGTACACACTGGTCGCATACATCTGAAAATAACGCAATTCAAATTGCAATTTTAAATCAAATGTTTAAAACACACATTTCTGACATATTATATGTAATTCATATATATTTTTTTTTGCTTAAATGGGTGGACGAGCTTACAGCCCACCTGGTGTTAAGTGGTTACTGGAGCCCATAGTCATTAACAACGTAAATGCCGCTACCCACCTGAGACATGAGTTCTAAGGTTTAAATTTTGTAGTATAACGCCTGCCCCACCCTTTAAATCGAAACGCATTGCTGCTTCACGGCAGAAATAGGCAGGGTGGTGGTACCTACCCGTGCGGACTCACAAGATGTCCTACCATCAGTAAAAAAGTATTCAGTAAACTTTTAATTTTTTCATATTATTTACTAATCAACTGGCATTAATTGTATTGCTATATTTTATTAACGTTTTACTTTTCATTTAAGTTACAGAATAGCGCTCTCGGAACGTACTGCACAAAAAATTATATGCGTGGCCTTAAAACATATTTTAATCTGCTCATTTTTTTCTTTAATGTACACAAAAATATGGAGCTGTATAGTGTCTAGAATAACATCCACCTCGTCTTTTCCTGTGGGTAAAAGGCAATTAAGGAATTGTTAAGAGAATTAACAGCAGCGTTCATTATTGTCTTTCGATCACTAGCCCGTATTTACTGCTGGTATTGTAAACGCGCATGGATAGGTAAGGCCATCCCGAGTATATGCAGCGCGATGCAGTCATGCGTTCAGGTCTGAAGGGTGCGTGAACCCTCATACAGTACATCTAAGACTTTAGCCCCCTGTCTTGAAGTGGTGGCGTACACGTTATGATATTTATAGGCTCTGCTTAATACTGGTGTACAGGAAAAAACTAGTCAAATTATATGGTGCCTTTCACAGCATGCGAAGTACTTTTTCTATATAACGTATAAACTTACCGTTTGATATTATAATATTAATAGAAATAAATATAATAAATGAAAAGAAATTGCCAAGGTACTGTATAATTTACCATTAACGTTAAGTTAAACATCAATATACGCGTAATTTGAGAAGAAAAGTCGTATTAAGTAGGCCCAGTTTTGAAGCGATGTGTGTATTTCTTCGTGTTTTCCCCGATATGTTAAATTACTAAATATTTGCATACCTTTGCGTGTCGCAGTTACAAAAAGGCTTACACTTCCTAAAAATGAAATATGACAAATTAAAGACACCCGCATTTTACACAAAAACTTAAACTAGATGTCACACACAATGTCCGCTAATGAACGTTTGTTAATGACTGACTAAAATACTACAACAATGGTATATCTACTTACTTTACTAATTATTGATTGACAAAGGAAATCTAAGTTATTTATTAATTACGACCTAATAGTTTTAATAGAACTAACAAGCACTTGATGAATGATAACAATTAAATAAGTACCTACATAATATTTTTCTTAGAATGCAATAATAGATTTCCTCAATTCAGGCATGATGTGGGCCAACTTTTTTTTCTATTTCTATATGCAGAGGAAACTAAAGAAAAACTATTATAAAGGTACTAGCTTTTGTCTGCGACTCCGTTCGCGTGGAATAGTTACTTTGGCATAACGCTAAATTTTACCCCCATTTCATTTACCTACTAAGTGAAAATATTTGGAAATATTCTTTATTGGTGCTCCGCTTGTATTGGTCTTAGCGTGATGTTATATAGCCTATATATAGCCTTCCTCGATAAATGGGCTATCTAACACTGAAATAATTTTTCAAATCGGACCAACAAACTCTTCAGCTTTATAATATTAGTATAGATAAGGTGAGGTACGAAATAAAATTTTAAAGAGAATAAAACCCTACATAAGGTTTCACGTATAACTCCTAAACAGAATTTTAGAATTACCGGTGGCCAATTGGTTTCAGCTTCGATAAACAGGATCACGGCGTAGACCACACCATGTCCTGCGCTTGAAATTCAATTAGCAGTGTGCCACCACACACCCCCGAAACTTCCCATAACACGAAATCACACACACAGATACACACATGTTTGTCTCTGCGGTTAGAACACCTAACTGTTTCCTACTACTGTTATTGATTTCAACCTCTTTGTAATCGCTAAACTGAGTCATGCAAAAAATATGTGTAAATCATAGTTTTTTTTAAAAAATAAAGCATTAAATTTAAAAAAAACATTTAAAGGAAAATTTCCTAGATTTGTTTAATTTTTCATAGTTAAATCATAGAAAGGTAAACGTGCTCACGATCCATAAACTATAATAAAAATCAAAATCACAGAAAAAGTTATTACGTAATTATACAAACCGACTCTTTTTTGATTATCTTAAGGGTCATCCGTAATACCGTACGATTAAGATTTCAACCTCATATCTCAAGATGGCTGAGGGAATTCACGTCGTGATGTCTAGGGTCCTCATCATTTTAGTCCAGGTAGGCCGTGAGATAGTTCAAAATTCTTCGTAATAAACGTTACTCAATGTAACGTCTACACACACATCTGTCACACATGTGGGTTTTTTCAATAGTAGGTAATTACTGTTATCTGTCTCACATAACTTAGTTCCTTATTTGGGAAATCCTATCTCATATTAAACATTTAACCCAGTAGCCTGGAACAATTAAACAAAAGATAAATTACCCCATCATTCAATTAAGAACTAATCAAAATTGTCTTCTCGCAAAAAAGCTTTACTGACCTGATTACATCATTTCATCCAATTTCGTAAAGAGGTCCTCATTAAATTAGCACCGAGACATTAATTTTTATTAAAATCTCGTCTTGAAAGGAAATATTAGCTTTATTTATTTTTTTCGTTTATTTTTATACAAAGCCTGACACAACCTCTGATGTATTGTTGTAGACAGCCACACTTTCGATTACTTCAATTTCATACATACGCACTACTCGGATCTTGAGCTTTTGGTACAATTTAATGTCGAGGAGCGTCGTGTTAATCTTTCGTTATTTTATAAGTTTCCGGACATTCTTGAGACATATTTCAACTAGATTATATTGAAGCTAAGAAATGGGGAGAAGTATGTAGGAAAATAAAGTGGATTGGAAGATACGAAAACTGTGGTACAAGTAAATTATATTTAATTTACTTTAATTTCCAATAAATAAAAAATGAATTGCTGTTCGTTAGTCTCGCTAAAACTCGAGAACGGCTGGACCGGTTTGGCAAATTTTGGTCTTGAATTATTTTTGGAAGTCTAGAGAAGGCTTAAAAGGTAGATAAATATGAAAATGCTCGGAATTAAATAAAAATAACAATTTTGTTTTTCCTTTGATGTGTCCCCCGTCGGACGGATTCCTTTTGTTTGTTTTAAGTTTATTTTATACAAAAGTTTATGTCTTTTATTTATCGATTGAGGCACTACGAAGTATGCCGGGTTAGCTAGTTTCCAATAAATACAACGCTTGGTCTTTTTGTTGCGATGTTATTCTGGTTATTGTTTTTGGCGCGACCAAAATATGTGCTATAAGAGTAAGCTATAAGTTTAAAATAGTATTACAGTCATTGAAAACAGAACGCGTGTTAATTAGGAAAAGAAATGGAATAGTACCGTTACAAAAGCTCACAATGTACGCAGCAACTATTGCGATGTCAAGAACTTCCTGGTTAATTACTATCATTATTATTACATACCCAATTAAATAGAGACTTGGGTTCAGTAATGTTCGACCAAGACATAACAGAGTAGCCAATTTAATTTAGGTCCTTTTAAGTGCCTAGTTTTTGGCCTCGTTCCAAAAGTACTGGAATCGTAAACCTGATTTATGAAACTGAATAAGGCCCTGCACTTGAGTCAACGTCTACTAAATATGACGAATATGTTTTCAGTTTTTGATTTGAAAAAAAAAAAACATAATTTAATCAATACAATAATTTAGAAATACAAGTTAGTCTCATAACAATATCTTGCTGTTTATCGGTGAATTTTTCATCGATTTTTATCAAATAACTATTCAACAACTTTCTTTGCAAAGTGACAAAGAACTTTATGCGATAACTTTTATTTTTCACCCCCCGTGTTTTCCCAAAGACAGAACTTCCGTGTAACGAATGTCTGGTTTCAATCTTCCCTCAATTAACTTCAGGGTACGTTCGATTCGACAAGTGCCACTTAGTTTTAATGGCACGATATAGCAAGGATTTTTGTCAAGGGTGGAACCCTAACATATGAAAAGGGTTGTAACATAATATACTTTTGTAACTACTTTGTTTTATTGAATTTCTATTTGATAGTAATGCTTTCTGATGCCACACTATAATAATTACACAGTCTCATTGGATGGATCATGGACATTTCATTCCCTTTTATTCTTTACTCTATTCATTACCTTTGCAGGTAGTTTTTTTTTTCTCCTAAAAGTGTGGACGAGCTCACAGCCCACCTGGTGTTAAGTGGTTACTGGAGCCCATAGACATCTACAACGTAAATGCGCTACCCACCTTGAGATATAAGTTCTAAGGTCTCAGTATAGTTACAACGGCTACCCCACCCTTCAAACCGAAACGCATTACTGCTTCACGGCAGAAATAGGCCGGGCGGTGGTACCTACCCGCGCGGACTCACAAGAGGTCCTACCACCAGTAATTACGCAAATTATAATTTTGCGGGTTTGATTTTTATGGCACGATGCTATTCCTTCACCGCGGAAGTCAATCGTGAACATTTGTTGAGTACGTATTTCATTAAAAAAATTGGTACCCGCCCGCGTGATTCGGACACCGGTGCATCGCTTCAACACGAATGCACCGGACGTCTTATCGTTTAGGCCACGACGACTTCATTTTAGGCCACGACGACTTCATAAGTGTATAGTCCACCTGATAATAAGCGGTGTCGTCAACAGGCTGCAACAACATCAGCAAACTATCTGCTGCTGAGGATTCTTTTTGAACCTCAAATAAAAACATGTTATACCAGTGGGGAAACCGTGGGGGAAGTTCATTCCAAAGCCGAATTGTACGTGGCAAAAACAACCCTGGAAAGATACTGTAGATGAACGCAGCGGTTCTATACATTATGGATGAGCTCTGCTCTGGAATGAATTGTTCTGCTCTCTGCTGAACAAAGAGAAACGATAGGTTCATCTTGAACGATTTCTCAGAGCTCCAAAACACAGCAAAACGAAGTCTTTCTATAGACCCAGAGGCTCTAAAGGATCTGTGTGAACGAGTTTTTCGATAGTCCGAACAGCCCTGCATGGAGTCAAGTCCAAGTAGCTGGTATTTGGGAGCACTGATCCAGAGATGGAAGCAGTAATCCACGCCGGGTCGGCCTTGTACTTTGTAAAGCACTTTTTTTTTGTTTACCTATGCTGATAGCCTTGAAAGGTTATTTCAGCTTCGCCCTAACATTTAGGTGAGCTCACGGGGCTCAAACCTGTACGACGTTGCTAACACAAGCCCTAGCAAGAGCCGTACTTCGCAGCCACCACCTGATCGGAAACACGACCCACTGAGAAGATCCGGCGAGAAACTCAGTGGGCTGTGTATGTGGGTTAATTTACTCGTCGAGCTCTTCGTCGCGAGCGACGGGTTGGACGAGGATGATGACCGGTGCTTGAGGTACCTAAAAACACCGTTAGTTAGAAAAGCACATAGCGAGGTTGTCTGGGTATTCATCCAGAGTCAGAGCTGAGCGGCTTACTCCAACACTGAGTTCAGAGGCATAGAAAAATAGACTAACACAATACAATTAGTACGATTTCAAAATAAAAATATATAGGTAACATTAATATTTAGAGATACAGGCCGAAAAATCTCATTTAATACTTTACCTTTTTCATTCGAAAAACATCGTGATTAACGGGCACGATTTATGATACCGATGATAATGAATTATGTCGTTTATTTCGAAAACGCCTTTGCCTTCGTTGGAGCAAACGTTATAAACGACGTGCATCCCCACTGCACGTGTCAAATCATCGATCATAGTTCTTAGCGTGTCAGAAATGGGGAGTTGCTGCTGTAAATCGATACAAATGTGTTTCATATTTTTTTATGTCGCATATATGTTTGTTTTACGCATGTTAAGAACCTTTAAGTCGATCGACACTAGTTCAAGATCAAGACAATTCGACGACCTTCATGCACCTAACTTCTTTAATTTGTTGCTTTAAAATTAAGGTCATCTCAACTTTAAAATACTTACTTTGAACACTAGGAACTTATGTTATGTATGTGGAGGAAAGACAGCATGGAAGAAAAGACGTGATTTTTCACAGTCAAGGCCGCATAATATCGGTGCTGGGAATTACGCAGACCGCAGCAGGGTTTTCTCATCTAGGGTTTTTTTCATTTGGTACTTTTAGGGTATTAAGTAACTTGGAAATATTCAACGGAGCGAACAATGAAGACGAATTGTCTCATCGTTCCTATCTTCATGCTAAAAATTTCAGCAGAACATTTTTTCCAGGATCACTTGGTTAATGAATGGCATTGAAATATTGTTCTTAAAAAATATCAAATGCTATGGAGAAATATGCGTAAGACTGTTGTTATTCGAAAAAATATGTAACATAATACATCACGTAGGTAAAGAAATAATAAATAATCTTTCAACAGATGATCTCTAATACCGGCCCTAAGCAATTGTCGGGACCATAGACTAACTACTACTACACAAATATCGCTACATGAGTTCAAAGTCTTAATTACATCGTATGAGGCATCCACCCGACTTTGAACGCACGAACGTTTTGCGGCCGTAATAAGCACGATCATGGTATCAGCCTAAGCAGATAATAAAGTTATCGCAATACCAGCAATAATTACGTAAACTAATATACGTAATAATAATATGTTTTGCGTGTTTTTGGAACGAAGTTCCTTATGGGAGGGGTACCCTAACCGGGAAAAAACGTCCGTAACGTAAGATTTTTATTATTTATGTATAGTCTTAGTATGATGGCTATACAGTGTGTAATGTATAGTGATGAACCGTGATGATGGTTATTATTATTGCTCATATAAATAGCTGTTTCTTTGTATATTATTATTATATATTTTTAATAAATCATTGTGTATAAAATAAAGTTGATAACTTTATATACTAGTTTTTTTTTTCAATAAACATCATCATACCTCAATTTCAAAAAATCAAATAATCAAAAACGTATACCTGAATAATTGTTTTCTTTATACCTCGAATAGGCCTTAAAATTAATATTTTTATAATAAGAAACTTTGTTCCTATCCAGTGTGCCACGACACCACACATCTTTTTTTATTAACTAGACGATGTCATTCTTTTATCACGGAAGTTGTTCGTCAGCAAGTTGCCCACTGCCTGAAGGATTTTAGCTTTGACACAGTCACGTGATTGGAAACGAATCACTGAAATCTTAAGCTGAGCATGCCTATAAAGGGGTAAGAGCTCACAGCCCAACACCGTGGTTACTGGAGCCCATAGACATCCACAACGTAAATGCCGTCACCCACCTTGATATGTGAGTTCTAAGGTCTCAGTATAGTTACAATGGCTGCCCCACCCCTCAAACCGAAACTCATTACTGCTTCACGGCAGAAATAGGCGGGGTGGTAGTACCTACCCGTGCGGACTCACGCGAGGACCTACCACCAGTAATTTATTCTATCGGTGATTAAGATAGTCCTAATATTTAAATATGAAATATCGAATCAGTGCAAGATTGAAAACATTTTACGAGTACCGATAAATCGATTTGTCTTAATTCGGAAGCAGCCCATATTCATTTCCGTGGTTAACTGTATTTTCCCGTAGGCAAATTTGAGCGATTGCCGCTTCGGGAATTTGTGGCTTTTGAATGCGACATATTGCTTGTTTATTTATTGTTTTTTGTATAATAAAAAATACTAACAATAATATATTAATGTACATAAAATAATTCAATAAAATAAGTCTATTATAGTAAATAAAGTACATTCAATTTATAATACGAAGAAACCAACAGTAGGTACACAACCTTGATTTGTTTTGTTAGATCGTATTTATAAATTAGTTTTCATACCAAAATATTTTATCTGTTAACATTTTAAATTACACGTGTTTTACTAAAAATGGGAAAGTGTAAAATAACAAAATATCAAGCGATATTCTCGGTCGCGTCCTTTGAAAAGAGTTTTTTTTCTTATATAAATCAGCTTTTAAATGAAATTTTTGATATGAGTTTACTTAAAAAACCATTGAAATGTATAATATCCACACACGGAATCAGACACTCGTTCGTAAGCAATAATGTTTTAATGAAAACAAATCTGTACCTTTTATGCACATATGTATGAGAATAATTTAAAATATAAATTCGAAGTGTCGACGTCATATGTGCGTGTGCGGATGTGCGTCGGAAACATATTGCGTTCAACGGCCGACGCGACTAAAAATGTTCGAACAGGAAATAAAAAAAAAAAAACTTTTTAATTCAGTTTCGCTTCTTGTCGAGTGTTTCGGGAAAAATGTTTGAGAGTTTTTTTTTTTTCGTCTTGATTTCGTTTATTGTTTTGTGTTTATTTAGTTTGTTTTGATTGCGGCGAATACAACCTGTTTTACTACTGTGAAAATATATAGTATTTTCTGCAATTTTTTAAGTCGTTTTGAAGTCGTCGTGGCCTAAAGGATTAGACGTCCAGTGCATACGTGTTGAGCGATGCACCGGTGTTCGAATTCCGCTGGCAAGTACCAATTTTTCTAATGAAATCCGTACTTAGCAAATGTTCTCTATTGACTTAACACGCAAGATTAGAATTTGTGTAATTACTGGTGGTAAGACTTCTTGTGAGTCCGCACGGGTAGGTACCACCACCCTGCCTATTTCTGCCGTGAAGCAGTAATGCGTTTCGGCTGGAAAGTTGGGGCAGACGTAACTATACTGAGACCTTGGAACTCGTATCTCAAGGTGTCAAGATGTCTGTGGGCTCCGGTAACCACTTAACACCAGGTGGGCCGTGAGCTCGTCCACAAACTTAGGCAATAAAAAAAACCTAATTAAAATTAATTTTACTGTTCTATCACTTGTCTATATCTTACTCTTTATGCTCGTATTATTGTCAAAGTTTCGGACACTACGGTGCGGAAACGATCAACGAGATTAATCCGAAAAAGTAGTTTCGTAGCAAAATATATCACGTAAATATTTGATCTATTGCAGTCTTCAGGCCTACCTAATATTTAGTTGAAAGTTAAAGTTTTCCGATAAGACCGCTCAGAATTGGAGCCTAGTTAGCAGATTATTTATGTGGTATCTATATTTGAATAACAAATTAGCGTGGAATCTCGAATGTGAATAAAATGTTTAAATATAAATCAATTAAATTCTATGTTTAGAAAGAATGGCTGATTCCGTTTTCAAAATTCGATTTCCAACAGAATAAAAGAAAATTGCTACGCCGATGTTCTCTGATATTTTTTATTTCATGCCCAAAAACCTTAAACATTTTAGCTATTCCTATATACTTCATATTATTCCATAATGACTGAGTCGTAGTTACCTAAAGTATAAAGTGCAATTGAGGCGGTTATGCGCTAAATAAATCTTAGTCCGGCAGGCAGGTACCTATACTTTTTTTAAAGAAATACGTGCTCAAAACATGTTCATAATAACATCTGAATTTCGGGTAATTACTGTACCTTTTTAATATAGACCCCATGGTTGCTGGTGGCATTCACGTTGTGATGTCTGTGTGGGCTTTAGTAATCACCTAAAATCAGGAAGTCCGTGAGCGCATTCATCTATACGTGTAATTAAGCGCATACTCATTTTTTAAATGCACGCGTACTCATTTCGAGTTCATTGACGCCGGAGTGTTCTATCTATCTTATTTTTTTTCAGGAAACATATACTTTTTAAATTCTATTTTGTTCACATTATGATTCATTCTTCTTAAGATACTATTTTTTCACTAAAATATGTACTACATAGTTCTGTTTCATTTGTGAGTAGAAAATTCTTAAAATGGGTATCGATTTAGTGTCAGGAATATCTACCCTGGCAACCACTACTGATCAGTAGATCTATGTACAAATACATAGTCAATTAGTAATGAAAAACAACAAAAGCAAATCATACTTATTGGAATACCTTCATAATTACCTGATCGCCATTGTTTTAGAACAACTAAGGAATTTTGTAATTACCTTAGAATGTATAAAAAAAAAATGGCTTGCACCGTTTAACTGTGCATATTTTTTGTAAGTAAGCAGTTTAGATATTATGATGTCAATTATATGCATTTATATGCGAAATGCAAATTATAGAACAAAAAACGGATAAAGTAAAATATACACCAAAAGAAGAAATAGATACAGTCACTCCCTATGACACGCACCCATAGGCACAGCCCACTGAAATTCTCGCCGGATCTTCTCAGTGGTTCGCGATTCCGATCCGGTGCTAGATTCTGTGAAGCACTGCTTTTGCTAAGGCTAGTGTTAGTAACGTCCTCAGGTTAGAGCCCCGTGAGCTCACCTATTCGCTCGGTTACGGTGGCATAGCCTCTAAAGGAAACCAGCATAGAGAGGATAGAAAGATAGGATAGAAGGATAGAAAGAGATAGAAATACACGTTGCTATATGGATATATGGAGATATAACCCAATGAGGACTGACGTCAGACAGGCAACTGGTCGTAGAAGTCATGTCAAATTCATATGCAGCGTGATAAGAGGGCAGGCAGCGCCGTCCCTATAATGTGGGATAAGGACAAGAATGACAAGAAAGAGAAGCAGAATGCTTATCTATACTAATATATTTGTTTGTTTGTTTGTATTGAATAGGCTCCGAAACTACTGAATCGATTTAAAAAATTCTTTCACTGTTTAGAAGTTACACTATTCCCGAGTGACATAGGCTATAATATTTTTTGAAAAGAATTAGGGATCCTTACTAAAACTCCAATAATGTAACCCAAGGTGTAAAAAAATTACCTAAAATATTCTTTACATCGCGTGCCCCGCGAAAACTATTGATGATAGAATAAAATAATGTACTACGACTTTGTAGAACACCTTATTGTTTACAAAAAGTGTTGCGACAGCATGTGTCTAAATATTGTAGTTATGCCGCAATAAGTGTTCTTTTATTTAAAAAAATAAAACAACGTCAAATATCGTTGAAATTTTTGTTAAAGGCCCGAGCGGAGCCGGTGTGTGCCGCTTGTACATAATATATTTAAATTTTTTTTCGGCTCTCTTAAGCGAATAGTCCCCGGTTCAAAATGCGGCATCTACCTTTTCAAGTACAAATTTTATATAATTAAATATAAATAATATAATATTAAATATTTACTTAACAATCACGCCACGTTAGCTGGTCCCGTGGTAAGTTCGTAAAGAACTTGTGTTACAGGTACCAGATAACGGAAATAAATGTAATATTTTTATTATACACATACATAATAATATATTTAATATACATCCATAACCCTGGAAAAAACATTTTTATATTTATCATACAATATCTTCCCATGGCGGGATTCGAACCCGCGACCTCCTTGTGGAGTGACCATGTCACTTACCACTACACCAGACGGCCGTTAAAAAACTACTTTTAAAGTTTAACATTCGGTTATCTAACCTCATTATCATAATACATTAACGTAATACCTCATTTACTGGTGGTAAGGACCTCTTTCTTGTGAGTCCGCACGGGTAGGTAATAGGTATAGGCCTCTTTCTGCCGTGAAGCAGTAATTCGTTTCGGTTTGAAGGGTGGGGCAGCCGTTGTAACTATACTTGAGACCTTAGAACTTATATCTCAATGTGGGTGGCGCATTTACGTTGTAGATGTCTATGGGCTCCAGTAACTATTTAACACCAGGTGGCCTTGAGATCGCCCACCCATCTAAGCAATAAAAAAAAATATCAATATTTTAACGAATAGCACTTCCAAGTCCTACACGACCACGAAAACCGTAAAGTATTCTGAAAAGTCGTTAAATAAACTGATAAATGAAATACGTGAGATTAAACCGTAAACATAATTTAATTATGTATACGGCTCGCAAAAATCTCAGAAAATTCTATACCTATTTTTTGTTTGTTTTTTATAGCTATTAGAGAGTTACATGTGTTCACGAGAACTCATCGTCGGCAAGCGCTTAATGTTGTTTATTTAACGGCCGTCTGGTGTAGTGGTAAGTGACATGGTCACTACATAAGGGGGTCGCGGGTTCGAATCCCGCCAACGGTATATATTTGTATGATAAATATAAATGTCTTTTCCAGGGTTATGGATGTATATCAAATATATGTATGTGTATAATAAAAATCTTACATTTATTTCCGTTATCTGGTACCTGTAACACACGTTCTTTACGAACTTATCACGGGACCAGTTAACGTGGCGTGATCGTTAGTAAATATTTATTTATTTATTGTCTATGACGTGACTTAAACTAAGGTTGCGTTCGAGGTATTTATTTGTACGCCAAAAAGAAAATTAAATGAAGGCAGATTGAAACGAGTTTCCCCGACCTCTAGCTGCTTCATAATTCTAAAACATTAGTTCCCTAGCCTTCAGAAGTGCGTGCGACCCCGCGGAGCACTCAGTCTCACACGTCACGAACGCTTATAATTTCGAAACACTCCCAACATTCATCAACGAGCGAAAGGCTCACTTGAACTGTGACTTCGTGAATGTTTTTGCAGTTTTCGTAGGCGACGTTCGCTCCTTTGCGTTTTATGTTGCGCAGTGGAATTGACTTACAGTAAGGGCGTTTTGATTTGATTGATTTGTTTTAATATCGTAGAAATGAATGTAAAAATTGTGGTGGTGGTGACAGTATTCACATTGTGATTTCTATAGATTCCGGGTATCTATCTACCGAATATCACACGGGCCGTGAACTAAACCGATCGTGTATACTATAGGCCAAACGAATTTTGTTTTCTAAAATGATTACTATAGTGAAAACTTAATTTAAAAAATTCTAGATATGTTTTGAAATTTTTGAAATTTAGTAGATCGAAAGGAGCGTCACAATTTTGAGCAGCTGATGGTGACAGGCAAGATAGGAGGCAAATGTCCCAGAGGGCGTAGTCTCACGAGATGATCGGACCAAATTTGGTCTTGTCTGGACATCAAGCTCCACGAGGCCAAGGATCGCAGCAGATGGAGAACAATCGTACAAGAGAGATTGATGCAGAGGCGGAGTCTCGAACCTCAGTAATGAGGATAACGACGCAAGGAGGAGAAGGAGGAGGAGTAGATCGAAGGTCGTAATATTTTAATAGTATATTTGCATTTCGAATTTGGCTTTTGCTGCTAAATTGATGAGCTATTTATTATATTTTTTACTATTAAACTATAAAGTAAATTTATATTACAAAAAGGAATATTGAATACTGCAATCTCTTTCAACTGAACCAGTTAACAATGATGCTTTGAAATGCACCGGGTCTTTCAGGTGAGGACGTGAAAACTATGCGAGCGAAACGCTTCAAAAAGTGCAGATAATTAAACGCTAAAATGGCTGCCCTTAGCGAAGACTGAAAGAAACGAAATTTAAACTATGCTCAACATTTGAAAAAATGCCATACCTAAAATGGCAGGTTAGTTAGGTTATAGTTACACATATTTGCGTAAAACTAATTCATAAGCTTGACCTAGCTTATTTTTACTTCTGAGGTAATTATTGTGAATTTGGCTAAGTAGACGTGTATGTATGTAGTATTTTTCCGATACTTATACAAATACATAGTTTAACAAGGTTTTAACTTATTTTATCGTCTTTAGTTGAGGAGTTAAAGACTTTAATTAATTACTTAGGGTATTAATATCAAAAACTGCGCAAACTTGTTGTTTGATATCTTATACCTGCATATGTACATACATGCATTCATACATACATACATATTATATATTTGTATCATTTTTAACTAGTAGTGTAGTATGATCCCGCACAGGTAGGGACAATCTTGTATATTTCCCGCGGAGCAGTAATAAATGCTTATCAGTTTCAGGGATTAGCATTGATACTATTGGGGGATCCACGTGGTGGGATAGGATAGACGTATATGGGTATATTACATATTATTATGTAGGTTTAGGTGTGTGGCGAGATCGTCTCTTTATCTACAGCATTAAAAAAGAAAACATTAGCATGAGTTCGTTGAATGTAGAACGTTTACCTATTTTCTGAATGCTCTCATTTAAATTTAACCGCTCATTAATTTCGAATTTTACAAATTGAATCGTTAATTTGTAGATTCATTCGAATCGTAAATATCACGCTCGCTTACACGTAAATATATATTATGAAAGTTCATTAACAGTTATTTGATACTGTTATTTCACTTTACCGCATTCCAGTTCGTTTACAAAATAAATATAAATTATCCAAATTGAACCGGAGAGCTGTTGTAGTCTGTTGTAGGAATTGCTTGAAATGATTCCATCATCACGTTTTTACCATCGCACCGCCCGCCACCTGAGTAGAGTTCATCCATACTGCATATGAAGCGTACTGAGGCCACTGAGTGCATCCACAGTGCGTTTCCAGAGATCTTTTTTGCTACGTACCATCTGGCTTTGGAATGAGCTTCCATCAACGGTATTTCCGAAGCACTATGACATGTTCTTCTTCAAATGAGGCTTGTGGAGGTACTTAACGGTAAGCCACGGCTTGGCTCTGCCCCTCGCATTGCTAAAGTCCATGGGTGACGGTAACCACTCACCATTAGGTGGGCCGTATGCTCGTCTGCCTTACTTCTTCTCAATCGTGTCACTCTTGACAGAGTGGTCGTGATCGTCATGTAGTGTAGGGGCAGACTTGATGCGTCTCATGATGTCCCGCCATCTCTCCCTGCTCGAGGCCTTTCTACTGCACTCATTTAGGGGACCTCCCACTGCAGTTTTAATTTGGTCGGTCCACCGCATTGGTGACCTCCCGCGCGGTCTTGTACCATCAACCCTTCCCTGTACATTTTCAGCCCAAGATATTAGTAAATATATATTTTTATAAAGGTTCCCGGAGCCCCAAACGTTGGTCCGACCAGATCTCCGAGCAAACCAGCGGACCACTTAGCGCTGCACTACACCAGGCAACTGACCGGAACCGATGGAGGCTGACAGTAGACAAGCTAAAACGGAGTCACGATCCTCAGCAATGAGGGAGCGATGGAGAAGAAGAAGAAGAAAGGTTCCCGTGGTATGATCTGCATAATTACCGCAATAGTGCGTCTAGCCTAAAAGAAGGTTGTTCGAATAAAACTGAGTTAGCTATAAACTGGTCAGAATTGCGAATAATCGAGCCATTATCAAATTATTTCGTATCCATTACCTTAGCATTAAATGGCTTCCCTTGTTCTCGGTTGTTCCCATGAGGTCGTATTGACTAGCAATTACAATTATTTCCTCTTTCATTTGTTTAGGCATTCACCACTTTCGACAATGTCGCAAGTTTGTTGTTAAGATGATCCAATGTTGGTTTATTATCGTCCTTAACTCGTCCGAAGCGAACATCGGTAGAAAGTATTGGACTCGCCTATTGCCACTTCCGCCTCGTATTCCAAGAAGGAAACGTCATTGTCATTAGTCAAACAAGCTCATTGCGGTAGAAAAATTTTGTACAAAGTACAATGACAACAGATAGATGGCTCACGGTCTACCTGGAATTAAGTGCATGCCACTACCCAATTTGAAACAAAGAGTTGAAGTATCAATTGTATTGTCATCATGGCTATCCAACCATTAATATGGAACGCATGACTTCTTCGAGCCACAAATAAGCAGGATCCTGGTACATACCCATCCGATTAAGAATACGCCCGACCACAATTTCGGTATATTCACCACATCAAGCAAAATTATTCTAGTTGTGCCAGCCCTAATTTGTTGGGGTGAAATTAATTCACCCTGTGTGTTTGCAGGCTACGATATTTGTAAATCTTTAATAATAAATGTTCACTTTGCAAGGGCGGCTGTGGAGATATTGCGTTATCTATGTTTTACAGTAAAGCATTAATGTTTGCTTGCAGTTCACAGGAGGAATCTTGCTAAAGTTTTCATATTATGTATAGGGGTTGGCTTGTTTCATAAGTAATTATTCGAACATTCGGTAACGGTAACCTATAATTTAATCAACTTTTAATTACTGTTTAGTTAAGATTCCAAATAAAATGAGCATAACTGCCATTTTGCAATAACAAAGAGTCAATGTAAGTTTGCTAATTTTTATTTTTATTACACGATCATATTCCTAGTCATTAGTTAGAAAAAAAAAATACTACTACGGAACTATAGCTACATCATAGACGCCATGTATTTCTATATGTATTCTATAAAGCGGCGCGGTACTATAATCTTCTTGTCGTGGTCGCCTGGAGTTACATTTCCAGCCTAGACGNGCGCTAGAGTGCTGGTAGCGCGCCGCGCGGCCTCACCCCCTCAGGTCGCCCCTTGACCTTCACCGGGGGGAGGCCGCCACCTACAGGGGCCGGGACGTACGGGCGTATTCCCGCCTCCGGCCCCCGGCTCGACGGCGACGGATCGGTGCGGAAAGGGAAGAGCTCTCCCTCTCTCGCTCCGCCGCCTCCTTCTGCGAGATGGTGGACTCGCAGAAGTCGAGCATCGCCTTCCAGGACGCGTCGCTGCCGAGCATCGTAGCCACGACGCGCGGCAGCGAGAGGTCCTCTCCAATGACCGCGACGAGGGCGGCGCGTTGCTCGTCGAATCCAGAGCAACGCGCCAGCGTGTGTTCCGCTGTGTCTTCCTCGTCGCGGTCCGCGCAGTGGTGGCACTGCGCCGTCGGTTCCCTTCCGGCTATCTTAAAGAGGTACCGGCCAAAACACCCATGGCCGGTCAACATCTGCGTCAGCCGGAAGGTGAGGCATCCGCGGTCGCGGCCCACCCAGTCCGCGAGGACCGGACGGACCGCCTGCGGCGGGGTACCCTAACCGGGAAAAACGCCCGTAACGTAAGATTTTTATTATTTATGTATAGTCTTCGTATGATGGCTATACAGTGTCTAATGTATAGTCTACGTGATGACGGTTATTATTATTATTCATATAAATAGCTGTTTCTTTGTATATTATTATTGTGTATTTTTTATAAATCATTGTGAATAAAATAAAGTTGATAACTTTGTAAAGTAGTTTTATTTTTATCAATAAAAAATCATGCTAAAAAATGTATACCCGAATATTTTTTTTCTTTATACCCCGAATAGAACTTCAAATTAATATTTTTATAGTAAGGAACCCTATAAAGGAAGTTCCTATTCGGTGTCCCACGACACCACACATATTTTTTTAGATGAGCAAGCGTTATGTCACAAACGATATCTCTGTCAACAAATTGATGTTAAAGACTCCAGTGCAATTTATACGGAACCTCAATTACTGGTTGTAAAACTATGCTAGCCGAAGCGTCAAACGCTGCTACGTGATTAAAGACACGAAAACGTTTTAATGACGCCGTATCTGGGGAAAGTTCTTTAGCTAAGACTAATGGGAATGGTCGTTGGCAATCAAACTGATTCACAGGACTTCGCGAACAAGCTTAAAGAGTTAAGAGCTAGACTGTCATTAGTGATGTAAGAGGCAACAATGTTTGTAAAGGTAGGAGACAACGTACTCTCTGTCTATCTATCTTGTCTTGCAATTGATGCGGACAGCAAAACATTTTGTGAATCTCACGGAGAGCCTGGCGATAAGTGATTACTGGGGTCCATAGACAACACCACGTGAATGCCGCCATGATTATTGCACTACGCTTCGTATTGCGTTGTGCTTCTAACTGGAAACCACGATTGTTTCGGAGCAGAAATAGACTTGATAGTGTCAACTACCGTAGCTACCTAATACAAGATTCTTCAATCTTTCTTCACTTTCAAACATCAATCTTCACTAATCAAGTTATTATTTTACGATGTTTTTCTTTCACTGTGAAAGTCATTCCTGGGCACATGCCACATTCATTATCACTGGAGCTGTTGCAATTTTAACATGGCACGTATCATTTCATATCATTTATAATAGTATCCGATGTGATGAATTAATAATTCGTAATTTCCAAATACGAAATTCCAGGTACCAGTTTCCAAATAACATAGTTGAATACGCACAAATCGCAGTACATCAAGTTGGTCCTTGCAGTTTGTGACGGAAGGAGTCCGTGTATCACGGTGTTGGTTTGGTAACTACTAATTGCATCTAAATGTTCCGGTTCCTTCATCTGGAATAGCGTAAGCCTCATAGCTTATCTAAGTTAGTACAGACTATTGAGTTTTGTAGTGTTGCCAGTATTTACGTGTGTAAGTTGGTCTAATATTATTTTCGTTAATTTATTCTGAATAGTGCTTCCTGAGTTATTATACATTATCAAACATTTTTCTTTTATTTTAAGCGACTTTAAAAAAAGGAGAAGGTTTTCAATTCGTTTGTATTATTTCTTATGTTACCTTAAAACTTTCTTATAGATGAATATTGATAAATATTTTTCAAGTAGAAGTGTGGTGCTTTTCATATGGTCTCATTTAAATTTTATCAAGATCTGACCAGTAGTTTTAATCTCAATAATGTATATTATTTATTGACTATAACTATACTAATGATTTCATTTTATTGAAGTTGTTTTTTTTGTAAAGTTTTTGTACTATTATTATTATAGGGTTTGTTATTTTATTGATAACGTTCAATTTCGTCAATACCATTTAAACAAAAAGAAAGCAGCAATCGACAAATATACGAGAAAAAACTATCGAACTAGCAGAGTCAACTTAGAGCGCTTTTTTATAAATGGTAATATAAAGCTAACTTTGGAGCTTCCTTGGACAAATCGTCTTCTCGTATTAAAACTGTATAATCTCAAAACTTACAAATTTTACAGGAGAGTGGCTTCATATTTTTAATATTAATCATTTTAGTAACATTTATGATGTACCAGATACATTATCTGTCTTTTAAAGCAAGAAAATTATGTATTAATTTTGTTAATAGTAGTCAAAACATAGGTAAAGTAAAAAAAAAACTAAACTACACTTTTTTGACATTATTTATGAGAAAAATACTGGTGATACCAAATGTATACGCATATTAACTCAATTTCGAATATTCTTGGAAATTGTACACTTTTAATGCGAAAAGGCGAAATGGGTAAGACTATTGGGTACTCGCTTGGGTACTCGTCGAGATATCAATATTCTTTTAAGTTCACAATTAAGACTTCCGTCATGTGTTTCAAGAGGGATAACAATATCCGTTGATGATCGTTGCTTGGTGAACCACTTCACTTGGAAATTCTTGAGCTCTTTATAGACAAACCTAGCATGATATATTTTTTTTATTGCATAGAGGGGTGGACGAGCTCACAGCCCACCTGGTGTTAAGGGGTTACCGGTGCCCATAGGTATCTACAACGTAAATGCCGCCACCCACCTTGAGGCATGAGTTCTAAGGTCTCAATATATTTACAACGGCTGCCCCGCCCTACAAACCGAAACGCATTACTGCTTCATGACCGAAATAGGCAGACAGGGTGGTAGTACCTGCCCGTGCGGACTCACAAGAGGTCTAGGATAAGTAGACTACGGCCAAACGTTTATTCGAATATGGAGAAAAAACAAAGAAAATACTAAATTCTGAATCTATCGTAATAAAAAATAGAACAAAAATTATATATCATACACCCTTTTTAATATAAACTAATCTTCTATAATACTAAATAAATAATAAATAATATCTTATTTTTTTATCTTGTCGTCCTAAGGATGTAATGTAACTACTAAACCTAAACCTAAACCTAAACCTAACGAGGGCTGCACTAAAAGTATCGGGAATGGAATATTTCCACTGTTCCTGTCATATTAAAATATTTTTAATTGAAAACTCCTTGGTTTTAAAAATCGAATACCATTTATTTATTTAAAAAAAGATTCTCGGTCTTGTCACGAGGTTTTGTCAAACTTGTTTAGTCGTTGAGAAAATGGAATTGACTCGAGAAAATTCAAGAGTGATGATTTATTATGACTTTCGAAGTGGTTTAACACAAAAACAGTGTGTTGACCGGATGANACGACAGAAGAGGAGGAGGGCGGTCTTCGGGACCCTGCCTTGGTCATAGGCAGGGCCATGAAGACCGTCAAGTCGTATGCGGCGACCAGTGCCAAAACCAAAGCTGCTGGCCGCAGGCTGCGGGAAGTCGTCTCGCGAGTCTCGAAGGTTCTGCCTTCGGTTGCTTCCGCCAATGACCAGGTGGTGCAGCTGATGGCGGAGAATTTGAGACTCCGAGCACAGCTACAGGCGCAGCGGCGGCCCGATGACAAGGTTGCTGCTACCAAGCGGGTAGCCGNAAACAGTGTGTTGACCGGATGATTTCTGCATTTGGTGATGAAGCCCCATCCAAAACCACAATTTATCGCTGGTTTGCTGAGTTTCAACGTGGACGTGTCAAGCTCAGTGATGATCCCCGTCAAGGTCGTCCAAAAACTGCAGTCACCCAAGAAAACGTTGATGCTGTGCGTAAGCTAATTGAGGAAGATCGACATGTGACATACTGCGAAATTCAGGCAACTTTAGACATGCCAAATGAGTCAAATACAAATAATCTTGCATGAACAATTAGGTATAAAAAAGTTGTTTTCCCGATGGATACCGCATTCGCTCTGTGAAAAGCAAAAAGCGGCTCGCGTTACTTGGTGCGTCAGAACTCTCGAAAGATTACACGCAGGATCCTCAAATGCTGTATACAACATTGTATCAGGTGACGAATCCTGGATATACGCGTACGAACCCGAAACAAAAAACCAATCACGAGTTTGGGTGTTCGAAAATGAGTTAAAGCCAACAAAAATTGTTCGTTTACGGAGTGTTGTAAAAAAAATGGTGGTCACGTTTGTCTCCAAAACCGGCCATATTACGACTATTCCTCTTGAGGGACAAAGAACGGTTAATGCAGAATGGTACGCTAGCATTTGTTTGCCACAGGTCGTTTCTGAACTCCGTAAAGAGAACTGCAACCGCCGCATCATCCTCCATCACGACGATGCGAGTTCTCACACCGCGCACAGAACAAAAGAGTTTTTAGAGCAAGAAAACATAGAATTATTAGACCATCCGCCGTACAGCCCCGACCTAAGCCCTAATTATTTCTATACTTTCTCTAAAATAAAGAATAAATTGCGTGGATTTTCATCACCTGAAGAAGCTGTGGCGCCTACAAAACGGCCATTTTGGAGACCCCAACTTCCGAATGGCATTGTTGCTTCAATGATTGGTTCCATCGTATGGAAAAATGTGTCAAATTTCGCGGAGAATACTTCGAAAAGCAATAAATACATTTTTAAATAGTAATGTTGTGTCACTTCGTTAATTTCCGAAATTTTCAGTGCCGCCTAGGTACATTCATTAAAGTGGCTATTAAAGTCAGAGGTCGGTCTCGAGTAAATTTAATTATTGACTACAATTATTAATATGCAACCATTTATAGGGAAAGTTTCTACGTAAAAAAATTTGTCTATAGGTTGAGACTCTAAAAAATTCAATTAACTGCACAGAAATCAAATAGATCTTGCTTCATTCTGATGATCTTAATTCGATACGAAAGATGCTACTAATGATAATGTTTTTTATTGATGGGTAGGTGAATTTTTCATTGTTGGCTAGACGACTCTAGCATTGTTTATGTCAACCATCAAGTGTATCGTATGCTGGTAATATAATAAAATTAAAAAAGTTGGGTGACCGCATTTACGGACCATTCAGTGTTAAATGATTTCGAGAACACGTAGGTATCACGACTCGAATACCATTACCTACTTTGAAAATGGAATCTAATTCTAAATTGTGTAACGGCAGTCCCATCAAACCAGAAGACGAGACGGCTTTGCGGCAGAAGTACACAAAATAGTGGTACCTACCCTTTTTTTTTTGGCATGCGGAAATCGCCCGACTTCCGCTCTCCACTGGGGACGGCGGGCGGAGTATGCCGGAGTCGAACCGACTAAAACCTCCTGTCACTCAACAACCAACGTCCAAACCTCGCATAAGAAAGAGCTCATGAAATGGCAAAGGGGGGAAAGTGAAGTGTTTAGTGCGTAGCACATCTCTCCCATCACCCTCCCCCTCGGGACGCCGGACTGGCGGTCGTCAGCGCCACGACCACCAGCCCTCTCGGTCGGCAGGCTATCCGAAGCCCGCCTAGATGGCGCCGGTTAGAGTGAGTGTAACTACTCACCTTAAAACACGAGCAAACAATATCCTAGTGTTTCTAAAGTCGTACATCTCACGCATACGTATAGCCGTACATTGCGGCGTCATAACCTTTGCCTAAAGAGATTTATACGTTGACCCGGGCAATAAAACAACACCCTCGTACGGTGCAGGCCGTCGTAAACTTAATACCATAAACTATCGTTTTGAAACGCTTGTCTCTGCGACGCTGTATTTGTTCTCTTGATTATAATCGCGATGTTTTTCTCACAAAATACATCTATTTCTGTATCGAAACCAAAAACGTTCTAAGCTCATGTTGAAATTGCGCATACATTTGTTCGATGGCTGCACAGAAATACGTGTTTTCAATTTTTCGAAGCACCAGTACGTGACATGAAAAGAATTCTCAGTTAAAAGAGACAAATCCGTACTTACGTGTTCATTGACGTCTTTAACAATGAAAGAGTTATATTGTGTTACGGGCACGGTGATCCGAAATAGATCTTGGCTTCAGAAACTAAATCCTACCGGGTTTTTTTTTCGAATTTCATCATTATCCTGCCCTTCTCACAGTCACCTGGGGTCGGCGAAATATGTTTTCTCCTCCCATACTCTTCTATCATATACCATTTCTTCGCTCACTTCCCTCTTACCCATATCGTCTTTCACGCAATCCATCCATTTCTTCTTAGGTCTATCTATATCCTTCCACATTCATAGTTAACATTCTCTTACCAACCTCATTTTCATTTCGTCTCATCACATATCCATACCATCCCAAACGCGCACTTCTCAGTTTCTCTGTCACAGGTGCCACTTTCAGACTTCCTCTAACATATTCATTCCGTATTCTATCCATTCTCGTTACTCCACACATCCATCGCAACATTTGCATCTCTGCTGCATGCAATCGCCTTTCATCTTTTTAACCACTTTAGCAGCCAGTAACCACTTTACACCAGGTGGCCTGTGAGATCGTCCACACATCACAGCAATAAAAAAATAAAAACTCCCTACAAATTTGACTTAACTTTTACGCTATCGAGAACGTTAAAAAACTCTCACTAAGCGCACTGTTAACATTTGTTCAAAACGTTTCGCACAGAAATGCATCGGAAAGCATACACTACTTGAAGTGTCTTGTATTACTATTATACCCAGAGCGTGACAGCTAACATTCGTTGGCGGGTTCTCAAGAGAATATACATATCAGATGTTTCTGCATGTTCTAGAATACACTAAAGTGGCTTGAAGTAAATTTGTTTTAGAAAAATGTGCATTGTCGATTTTTGTGTTTACTGAAGACGCGTGTTCAGTGTAAGTGGATTATTTATTTTGTGTAGAACAAGTTATAATTTTGACTTGGAAAAACAGTAACTACATAGTATGCTCATCACCGCAACCTGTTTGAAAAAAACGTGTAAACTGCTTAGATCAAATTAGAAGGAGATGAACTTAATATTGTCTTTTCAAATTAAGTTAAGTTCAAAGAGAGCGTCGTGGGAAAATACAATTATAAATCCCTGTGTCTCTAGGTGGGTGAAGGGAAAACGTGAATGTTTTGTTGCTTACAATCGCCTATATGTCGATTCTGAAAACCATTTTACACTTGGTCAGTTGTCAGTTTCGTCTACTTATGCTATTGCATTAAAAATTAACCCGTCTTAATGTGGCGACAATCATTTTATTGCAATGAATATATTCCGATCGTTGAAGATAATATTAGAATTACCTTGTTTCTATTATTTATCCTCCTTCTTGCCTCGTGTTCCTCAATGTTGAAGGTCGTGACCTTTACGGAGCACTTTTGTTTGGATTAAGTTCCTCGATTCATTGCTGTCCTCTCCGCAGCGGATAACGACACTGATGTTGGAGTCCAATATCGTCGTAATTTGATAGGACCACCGCAAGGTTCAACGCTCCCTTGTCCTCTCTCCTTCCACTTTGCCGGTAATGAGTAGTTTTTCCTCATTGTCACACTTCCTCCTCGCAACGTGACCGAAAAATTCAATCCTACGTAAGCAAGTGATGGAAAGTACAGGATGGATGCGTTGGTCCGATGTGCCGTCCAAGGAATTTGCAGCACCTTATTACTAGCTACAAAAGATCAATATCTTCTATATATATAATTATGAATTGCTGTTCGTTAGTCTCGTTAAAACTCGAGAACGGCTGGACCGATTTGGCTAATTTTGGTCTTGAATTATTTTCCACAAATAATTCAAGACCAAAATCCAGAGAAAGTTGAAAAAGTAAATAAATATGAAAATGCTAGGAATTAAATAAAAATAACAATTTTGTTTTTCCTTTGATGTGTTCCCCGTCGGACGGATTCCTTTTGTTTGTTTTAAGTTTATTTTATACAAAAGTTTAGGTCTTTTATTTATCGACTAAGGCACTACAAAGTCTGCCGGGTCAGCTAGTTTTAAATATATATTTTATATCAACTTATGCAAATGCAAATGTACACTTTGTTGAGAATATTTCGCCGCGCTCAAGCTGACGTCCTCTCGTCGGGTGTGAACTATGAATTCACAAAGTTAGTCCCATCTGTTTCCCAGTTTGATTCGTAACTATTCAAGCGGCATGATGTACTGTTCCGAATAGTTGTACGCCGAAGTATTCCGACTAGTTTCCAGGAAATCATAATGTATGCATATCAGATTTGATTATGTTCGCGATGTATAAATTACTTATTAAATACCTTAACTTTAGTCTGTTATGAACGTGCCGATAGTTTTAGATTGTTTTACTCAAATACTTCAATAGGTAATATTGATATTGTAAGAATTGGTTTATTTATAGATGATAGTCTCGGTGGAAGGATTGCGACATTGAAGTGGCAGTGGGCAGGCCGCCACATTGCTCGTAGAACGGATGGCCGTTGGGGCCAGAAAGTTCTTGAGTGGCGACCGCGTACTGGAAGTCGTAGCGTGGGTAGGCCTCCCACAAGATGGACCGACGATTTATTGAGATTCGCGGGGATCCGCTGGATGCAGGCAGCGCAGGACTGGTCTTTGTGGCGAGGTTTGGGGGAGGCCTATGTCCAGCAGAGGGCGTCTGTGGGCTGATAAGAAGTCTCGGTGGTGCTGTATCTTGCGCTCCTAATTGCTGCGCTGAGGGTCGTGGCGAGGGACTTGCGCTAACCTATTTATGACGTATGTATATGTTATTTATCTCTGATTTCCATAGTAATGTATTTATTTCCATGTGTGATTGGTCCTCGATTATTTGTTTAACTTCATTTGAAACCATTGATAAAATTCGAGATTTCTTCTCACACTTCGTTCCGTTATCATTTTTTTTAATTACCCATTCCTTTGTTTTCCATTAAGCAACGGTATCCTAAAACTGTATTACAGAAAAGCCATCAACTAAAATACACGTCTAATGAAAAGTGAGTGTTATACAAAGGGACTATTCTACCTGCTGACCCACGCGGCAATCTTCATGCCCGTAAAGGTGCCATTAAGAGCTAACTTAACATAAACAAAAGCCTAACAAGCCATGCGGCAGTAAATTAACCCCGCTCACAACTAAGTAGTTAATTTTCCGTGTAAAGTGACTCCTAGCATTATTGTCTCTGGAGAAGATATTTCCGGTTGCATTTCCAGAAACTATACTTTAAAACGCTGCGTTGTTTTAATTGAAAATTTACTCGTGTATTAAAGTAAATAATTTTTACTTTTATGAGAATGAAACGCGCTGACATTGTGCTTACGAAGTCCGCGTCTTTTCTAATATAGTGAAATTTCTATACATTTATTTATTTATTTACACAGACGAGTCTACCGTACTTTAAATGAGTCGTCTATTAACAAAGGTGGCAATCTGTGCATTTGGACAAAAAAATGTTATTGATATGTCAATACAGATTGATTTGAATATAATCGTCTCCTTCAAAGAATACGGTTCAAAACCTGCATTAAATAAAGGTTAATACTTAACCTGTTATTTATCTAAGATGTCGTTCAGAAGAGTTTTGTGACTGCCAATGGAATACAAAGTCAATAATTCGTTTTTCTGATTTACCAATAATTGTCCAAAAGTCATATTGCCGGCTTTGATAATAGTCGACTCAAATAATATACGGAAAATGAATTCCACGTGCTGTAAATGGCAGTAAACTAACATGCTACACTAGCGAGTGAATCGACCTGAACATAATCTTTTGGGACTGAGCTGCATCTCTGCCGCCCTCAGTGGTTTGTACATACATATGTATTGAACATGCATTTGCATGCATTTCTACTGTAATGGTGGATATCTCTAGTTTGTTAAACAATGTTTTTTAATATTTAGTTTTAGCTATAGTACCGGTTTTGAAGAATCTTATTATAGTACAAAAGCAGTATACAAAAACAAAATCAATGAGCAACGTGTAGACTTATGGAATTGTTTTATGACATTTCTAGGCAAGCGCGTATGCTCGTACATCCAGCTGATAGTGAATGGTTATAAATTTGAATTCAAAATAGTGTAAGAAAAAATGTTTTTATTGTAAAAAAAACGTGGGGTGCTTTTCAGGATATTATCAAAATAACCCTTCTACTCATATCTGTTCATAAGAAAAATATTTAAAACTACTGATACCACGCGCACCACGCATTTTTTTTACAATAAAATCATTTTTTCTTACACTATTTTTAATTCAAATTTATTAAAATTTATTTTCTATTTTTTATTTGGATTTTATATAAAAGCGTATTTTTTTCAGTTTTTTTAAACTATTATTTATTCATATTTCTTCTTCACACCGTATACAATATAAGCAACGTGAACCAATCGAACTATGTGAAGATATTTTAGTTGTATATGCTAATCCGTTGTTCGATCGATTGCTATGTGAGATAAGCTAAGCTTCTTCCGCTTCCCCTTTGGTGGTTTTTAGTGTCAACCTGAACTACTTCCACAACGCTGTCTTTGTTCTCGCTTAGTTGTTGATATGCATGTAACAAATCTGTTTATGGCTGGCTTAGTTTAGGTGTCTTAGCTTAGCTTTGCTATAATTTAGCTTGACGACAGCAACCAGTTTAAAGCTGTATAAATAAAATTGCGACATTGAATTTCCTATTAAGCATAGTATAAATAAATAATATAGACTTTCAAGCAAATATAAGCATATTGACTAGAACCACGGGATTCAATAGTTTAAATAAAATATTCAGATTGCTTTTCTGTTTGAAAATCATTTTTATAATTACAATTTGTCAATCTCATAATTTTATACGCAAAGCAAAAAGCAATTTAGATAATCTTTTGATGTGACAAATCAGATTCATGTACACATTTCGCTCGGTTCAATGTAACCGAAGACGCAAGATCTGTGGAATCCTTGTGATCTCACGCACAAACACACAGTGCGACTTCGGCTATTATCTAGTATCTTATTAAGACATTCTCAACGACCGTGGCACGCTCACTATTTTAGACTCGAGATTTTCATCGGAGTTTCCTGCTTCGGCTTCGCTCTTTGACAATATTATTTTATCAAGGAACAGCAAGACTTTTAAATGTATGTAACCTCCATATGATTTATGACATAAAAAGGTTAATACCGGTGACATAATACAGGTGACATAAATGTTAATTTGAATATTGAAACATTAGAAGAAGGAACATAAGAAATATAAAAACATTTTGAATTGTAAAATATAAAAAAAAAACATAAAAACTGGTGAAGCAATAGATTTAAATGTTGTTTCTCTTTATAGAGTAACTCAATTTGTGCTATAGTTTTACCCTAGTAAACTTTATTTTTATGTGAATAAAATAATATTATTATATTATAAAATTATAAATTTGTGCTATAGTTTGTATATGGCGTGGTATGGACATGTGATGCGTAGAGAGAAGATGCATGTGACTAGGAGATGTATGGAAATGGTAGTGCAAGGTAGAGGGGGAAGAGGTCTTACTGGTAGTAGGACCTCTTGTGAGTCCGCACGGGTAGGTACCACCGCCCTGCCTATTTTCTGCCGTGAAGCAGTCATGCGTTTCGGTTTGAAGGGCGGGGTAGCCGTTGTAACTATACTGAGACCTTAGAACTTATATCTCAAGATGGGTGGCGCATTTACGTTGTAGATGTCTATGGGCTCCAGTAACCACTTAACACCAGGTGGGCTGTGAGCTCGTCCACGCATCAAAGCAATAAAAAAAAAATAGGTCGACCGAAGAAGACATGGATGGAGTGTGTGAATGACGATATGAGAGAGAGAGAGGAGTGAGTGTTGAGGTGACGGCTGATAGAAGAGAATGGAAGAGAAAAATTAGCTGTGCCGATCCCACCTAGTGGGATAAGGTGGAGAAAAAGAAGAAGAAATTTGTGCTATAGTTTCACCCCAGTAAGCCTTATTTTTATGTGAATAAAATAATACATTATATGTATTAAGTCCAATTTACTTTATACATCGAATTTGATTTGCTGTAAACCTAGAAATAGGATATTCGTTTGAGCTAATTGAATAAAAGGATATATGCTTTGTATACTAAACGAATAGTTATTCGATCTAATCGATAAGTTACCTTATATACAACAAAAGTCTAGTTAAGTACAAGTTAAATATTTATTGTTTGCTTAGGTTCTTACGAGTTGTATAATAAATCATTACGAGACAGTTTAGACAGTTTAGTCTTGAGGATTATTTCTTATTTCGACGTTTCGAGTACTTAAAAGTTCTCAAGTTGACGGAAGACAAAAGATATATTAATTGTATCTTATATCTTTAAACGAGCAATTCTTGTATATAAATCTATACTAATATTATAAAGAGGAAAGATTTGTTTGTTTGTTTGTTTCGAATAGGCTCCGAAATTACTGGACCGATTTGAAAAATTCTTTTTCCATTAGAAGCCGACATTGTCCCTGATGAACATAGGCTACTTTTTTTATTTATTTTTTGTCTATTTTTTTTGGTTTCATGTGTGTTTTAATGTTTCCGAAGCGAAGCGAGGGCGGGTCGCTAGTATATATATAATCTGAATCACGGAAACGGCTCGAACGATTTTCATAAAATTTAGTATACAGGGGATTTCGGGGGCGACAAATCGATTGAGCCACGATTTATTTTCAGAAAATGTTGTTTTATTCATGTTTTCAATAATCAACTTTATCGATAATCAACTTGAACATAAACTTTTTTTTTATTGAAAGAAAATAACAATTAATATAATATCAATATGTAATTCGTATTTAAATGTAATTTCTAAAAAAAACACTTTTTTTTTTCAAAAAAAAAAAACCGAAAAAAGCTCGGTCATCCTCTAGTTATTTTATAATTGTACAGATTACGTAACAGTATTTCAAGTTATATCAATGTCTAGTACTTAATAACATTATTATCTTAAAATTCGAAATTAAGCTGTGTTTTGAACATAACATAGCATAGATAAAATTTATATTCTTTAGGGGTTTACGATTTTATCGAATCTCATACAGCTTGTAGCAATGTCAGAGCAAAATGACGTAGGTACATCAAAATACTTGTGCTTCTAGATAGTCTAATTTTACTCGAATCAATTTACTCTGTCGTATATAATAAGCAATAAGGTACTCGCTATTAGAGCTCGCATTAATCCGGTCAAACTTTCGTGTAAATACCTCCACATAGTTCGGCGTTCGTTAAATAGGATTGTCGCACATTGTGATAATTATCCTGATCATGCAGGAGCCAGTCACCGTCGACGCCCTGGACACGTCCTTACGGATCCATCAGAACCTTTGCATTAGACGCCTTCAGCTCTAACATTACGAGCGGGCTTAGGGACCTCGGTAACCGTACTCGTTGAACTCGACAAAGAGTTCGACGTGCAACCTAATCCATGAATGAGCTCGCTGAGTTTCTCGCTGGATCTTCTGAACAGGTCGCGATTCCGATCCGGTAGTAGATTCATTCGGGAAGCAATTGCTCTTGAGTTGTTAGGTCTCCTTCAGAGGCGTTCGGGCAGCCGTTAGCAGATCCCACCCCTCCTGGCTGAGCCTTTGCTCGCCCACCTGTCCTGATGAAACTGAAAAGGCTTCCGGGCCACCAGTAATCCGTTAATCATTAAAAAACAAAAAAATGTGATGATGTCACTAGTTGAGCCGCCCATCTGTTCAATAACAAAATATTAATTTAACTTTAAATTTAACAAAAAACAATGTAATTAGTTAATTCAAAGTAATATTAATAATTTTCGGAGCAGTTTTGTTAATATCTGACGTGGTCCGATCATTTACTGACATGTAATATTTCGATGCTATCACAGCGCATTCGGTTACAGATTCAAGAAGCCGCAACATCGAAATAGCTGAGCGTCCATTCTGTTGGTTCATTAGTGCTGACTCGGCACACTTCACCAGCCGAGAGTCTAATTAGATAACAAATTAACATCTTGACATCGCCTGCAGCGCGCTCATCAACGGATTCCTTTGCGTTTCGTATTTGGAAAACGCTTTTGCAAACTGATCCAATTCTGTTTGTGCTATAGCTTTAATTGCGAGTCTTCGCGAAGGCTGAATGTTTAAATAGGTCAACTCAAACATTCAGTCGTTCGATTTAACGTCTTTGATCCTGTAAATGTCTCTTGTGTGCATTACAATGTCAATTGTTCGGAAACTGATGTTTTTATGTCGTTTTCATGTCTTTAAATTTATACGAGAACAAACAAGTAAGAAAAAACCGAAACAGAAATGAGATTGAGTAATGTAATGTAATCGTTTTTTCTTTTCTTTTTTATCTTAAATCGAATATTTTATAGATCTATGTAATAAATAAAACATTATTAACCAAAAAATAGCTACCCATGATCCTCTGTTATCTTAAACAATACAGTGATAATATAATATATTTGATATAAAATTTATTATATTATGTATGTGATGTTATGTAAGCTTGCACTGGAAGCTACATTTTGACCTGTTTGAGTCGTGTATTCTGATTTCATTAGCCAGGCCGCTCGGACTGAGGATCTGATATTGTGTCTCAAAGCGATTGTACTCACTTTTTTATGTCTATAGGCTCCGATGACCACTTTGTTATTGCCATTGAGGTCATGAGACTCTTCAAATAAATCTACTTAAAAAAGTCCTCAGCGATAGGTAGCGGCATCGACTTTTTTTTTGGCATAACCGAGGAATGAGGGGCGGGTATGCTTTTCATCAAACGGGTCACTACACGCTTGTCTGTATTCAAAAGGCAACATTTTAATGACTAGGTCTAAAGCATTTATAACTGCAGTCGGACTGCGCCCCTCCTACTGCTTATGTCCACGAGCGACGCTGACTATTTCCCATCGGATTAGCCGAATGTTCATCTGTCTACAATTCCACCAAAAAATTCCTCCCTAAGATTTGCTGTTAACACATTCACCGGTATATATTGCAGCAATAAAAAGGTATAAATCTCAATGTAAGTGCAGTGTCTAGACGTAGTGTGGTTTTAGGCGAGTCGTGAAGGGATTTGTCGCGTGAACACGGCTTCTTAGTGCTGGCAATCTCGAGCACATTTGGTAAGCTTCTGCGCGCACTCGAAGGCAGTATAAACTTAGACATTGTGTGGGTATATAGCTGTAGGCGTGTTTTCTAGGTTGGATCTCGTAGATTATTTTATACGCAAAATGAAAAGACGTGCAAGAATTTTCAACTTTATTGTATTTAATGTTTTGAATTTATGTTTATTATGGCGTAAAAAAGCATATTCTCTCTGTCACTCTAATTTTAAGTACCGATATAGAAAAAAAAATATTGCAAATTGTAAACATCTCACTAATCATAGTCATTAGGTATACATTATACTCGTATATCATTTTTGAAACTCCGTTAAATTCTGCCGTGACTTTGTACTGTTTTATTGATAGAATATTAAACTAACTTAAAGCCCACTTGGTATGAATGATCATCGAAGCTCATAGCCATTAATTACAATAGCCATTGCTTTGGGGAATGACGTCAAGATTTTAATTATATTATTTAACGGTTTTCCCAAACCTTTACAGTGGAATCTGTGACTCCTCACGGCTGTAATATGTAGTTTAGTGGTACTGTGGCTTACAATACATTCATACATACATACAGTAACCAATGTTTGGCGATCGCATATTCAAAAAACGTTACCACTAACTTTCCGTTCGAATTATATTCCCGATCCAAGTGCGGGATGTTGGATCTTGGATCCTCCCGATCCAGACTCGGTGCGCTAGTTACTCCAAATACTGGTCACCGTTCTCGTCAAAATCATCGAATGGTACGAAGAATTCGAAGTGCAAGCTAATCCGCACACAACCCACTGAGTTTCTCATGGAATTTTCTCAGTGGGTCGCAATTCTGATACGAGAGGTTCCACTTTTTTTTTCTCCTTCCAATGCTGATAGCCTTGAGAGGCTATATCAGCTTGTGCTTGACGTGTAGGTGAGCTCACAGGGCTCAAGCCGGGTGTGTTGCTAACACTGGCTCTAGCAAGAGCAGTACTTCACAGAATCACCACCGGATCGGAAACGCGACCCATTGAGAAGATACGGCGAGAAACTCAGTGGGCTGTGTCTATGGGTTAATTCGCTCGTCGAGTCCTTCGTCGCAAGCGAAGGGTTCGACAAGGACGTGACCGGTGCTTGTGGCACCTAAAGCACCGTTAATCGATCGGGAGGATCCGTAATGACGTGTTTTGAGAGAGATTCCACGAAGCACTGCTTTTGCTAGGCTTAGTGTTAGCAATTTCTGTCAGGCTAGGCAGGCCCCGTGAGTTCGCCTGCCAAACTCCACGTAGCTGGTATTACCCCTCGAGAGCACCAGCGACTTGATAGATACAAAACAAAAACTATATAGCATCCACAGGAAGAGACTGGAAGGGTTGGTGCTTTTTTAGATACATAGCCGAAGTCATTTTTTCAACAACAACAAAAAAAACATTAGGTACAGTTTATTTATATACCACTGATAAAATATATTCATATTTTACCTAAAATAATATTAATTTCCTATTAGTATAGGTATTAGTTGTTTTAGGTATACCATTCTATTGAGTGCCAAATTGCGTCACATGACATTGCCATTACACGTCAGTTTAATTCGAAGTGCCGGTCGAACCGGTAAAAACAAATTCGCTGACTTTAAGAATGACGAATTAAAATTTAGTTTTTGTATCTTAAAAAAGAACACTAACTAGTTTCACTGACTCAGGAATGAGTGTTTTAAAATCGATTCTCTCAATTGCCAACAAAATTTAATTTAACAGAACGAAAGCAAAGTGAAACTTAAATACTATTCTAGTACTTAGCGAAGCTAACAACTTACCGTCTGTGTACAAACAGCTGTCCTAGCAATTATTTAAAGATTAGCATAATACGAGTGACGCTTTCAATCATAAATTAAAAAAATGCTATATTTAAATCTGTCTTTTACGGTTAAACTCACATTTTTATTGTCTTTATTATATTTCAGATTTTTTTAATACTTTAAACTATTTTTCGAATACTTTAAATAATAGTGAATTTAGTATTAATTATGTATACAGGTTGCTAAAGCCGAAGAAAATAGTATTTCTAGACTGATTAGTTTTTTTTATTATATCTGTTTCTGTGGACATAGCAAACTGTTCATTAATACCTAGTCTTGCCATAAATACTGAGACAAAGGAAAAAAAAAATTCTATTGCAAATAACATTTATTACTTTTACAGTGTATTAGTTTAATACACAAATATAAAACAATTTAAAGTATAAAAAGCTTATTCGAAGTGGTCTTCATTGGCTGCAATACAGTCCTTTAAACGTTAAGGCCAGTTATCAATAGAGGCACGCACTCTTTCCATGGGAAAATTTTTCACTGCCAATCGTACGGATTGTTTTAGGGACTCCAAATTATCATGGCGTTTACAGCAAGCCGTACTCTCTAAAACTGACCATAAATCATAATCCAGCGGATTAAGATCGGGACTAGACGACGGCCAGTCTTCAGCTCTGATGAAGTCCGAAACGTTCGTTTCCAACTAAGACTACGTAGACCGAGCTTTATGACCTGGTGCCGAGTTTTGCTGGAAGGACCATTCTTGATTATTGAACATGGTGTTGTTAAGGGGCTTCACTATCTTCTCAAGAATGGTATCTTGATACACTTGTGCCGATATTTTGATACCTTTTTCACAAAAGTATGGCTCAGTCACTTCTTTATAGCTAATACCCCACCAAACCATCACTGAAGTCGGATAGTGCCCACGTTACACTCTGTCGACTAATTGGGAAGCTTCCTTAGAGCTTCGAGCATAAGTACGGTCGTTTTGTTTGTTAAAATGATGCTCAATTTTGTAAAAATTTTCTCATCCGTAAACAAAAATTTTCTATGACCTCCCTTTGCGTACCGCTTCAGTAGTTGTTTCGATTTTACCACCCTATTCTCTTTTAAATTATCAGTTACTGTTAAGAAATGACCAGTACGTCTCTTATAGGCTGCAAGTCCTAAGTAATCTTTTAAAATACGCGACATAGTTCTAGGTGCTATCTTCATCTCCCGAGATAAAATCTTTTGCTTTCGGACAGGATTTCTTCGAATCCTTTCCCTTACTGCTTTGACCACCTTTTTCGTACGTACGCTACGTGGACGGGCAGATATTTTTCTATCACAAACAGAGGAGGTCTCATTGCATCTATTAATAGCCCGGTACCCAACATTTTACTAATATCAATCGTATGGAGAGTTTTAAAAATTACATTTGGCTCCATACCTACTTTGTGTAATGCAATCACAGCGATTCGGTTCTCTTTATCACCCCACTCCATTTTAATATCGCAAAATATTGTACAATGTATTGGTGCCAAAATGAGAAAACGCAATGAGATTCAAATGTAATATTTTGTTTATTTTTAATTGTAACAGTATTTATGGCCAGACTAAGTATAAAACATTGGATAATTTTCTTTGACTAATTGCAAACACAAATAAATTTATAGTATACCTAAATGCATCGACTTCGCTTCGCTAAGACGGTAAACCGCTTAATAAAATTTTGAATGTCTGGAAAGTTTCTGATATAAAATATCTTTAAGTATTCTTCTTCGAAATCAAATCACGGGGCTTCCGTCGAGCCACTGAAGACTCGACATTAGAACTTGTTGATGTTCTCTTGGAACGTTTTGATATTTTTCATCCTGTCCTCCCCGTCAGGTGTGTCTGACGATGATTTATATTGCAGCTCCAATGGTACCGAATGAATACTCCATTCATGCCGGGCCTTTTTTTTTCAACGCGTTAATACAATTTCGTTTTCTAATAAAACACGCACTGTACCGTTTTCCCGGGGAACAACGTTTATTAGATAGTAATCCAGGAAAATAATGGTAAACAATTCCCGGTAGCCGGTCGGAACTCGTGAATCGGGAACAAAGGTGAATTGAATCTTTGAAGAGAAAACATACAAATAAGGAAATCGAATATCGTCGTTCATCTGATTTGGAATTCGTGTAGGTAATAAAGTGGGAGGGTGACGTCTTCCGCTTCGCTACCTTCCCTCTACAATGCTACCCGTATAATATATTTATTTATAGACATCATATTTTTTTATTTCACGCGTATCTTTCCTAGCATTTTTTCAAGGGAATATTCGTAGTCGACTGGAATGCGTATTGCGTTTTACAGTTTTTTGTGTGCAAATATTTTTTTACCGCCTAGGTAGATGAGCTCATAGCCCACCTGGTGTTAAGTGATTATTGGAGCCCATAGACATCTACAACGTAAATGCGCCACCCACCTTGAGATATAAGTTCTAAGGTCTTAGTATAGTTACAACGGCTGCCCCGCCCTTCAAACCGAAACGCATTACTGCTTCACGGCAGAAATAGGCAGGGTGGTGGTACCTATTTTCGAAACGCACTTGTTACGTGGAGGACTGTATAGCAGATTATTCAATGACACTTAAGCTTTAAACTGGGTTGGTGAGGGTCCAGGACATTTGAGAAGCTGTAACATAACGGCATTTACGCTGAGGAATCTATAGCCTCCAGAAATCGCTTATAAATAGAAGTGTGTTAAAAATGTGTTAAGTAATAATGTAATGTATGTGTTAATTCTGCAAATACTAATTTTACTATTTTTATATGTCTAGACAATAACAACACTCAAAATTACGAAAATAAAAGTTTTTAAAAGTGCCGCTTCTAAAATATGAAAAGCGTGTCTTTAATGGGGCTTAGAATTGTTAATTATGTTTCAGAAAAACCGTAATACGAACTGAGCTTAAAAGTTCTCGGTGTGTGCTTAACTGTCGCTGTTAAAACTTAAGTGCTTTCATGCTGTTTCAACGTTCGTCGAATAAGTTTCATACATGTAATTAATTATTCCGAATCAAAGTTTGGCTTTTAAAATAGAATTTTGCTTTTGTCATTTAGAGTTTTGAAAGATTATGTTATAAGTAGTACATTTTCTGTACCTGCAGCTTAACCGTCTTACTTCTTCAATAGTACTTCATATTGAGATATTTATTTATGGCATATAATGTTATATGTACGTGTGCACATGCAATATCTCGTATCCATGCATAGGAGATATTGAATGTTATATTTGTTTTTATATTACAGGATCGTATCTAAAAATCATTTGAAATTCATTTTACATTTTGAAGCCACGTTTTATGTTGTTAATTATTAAATTTGCTGATTTTTCAATACTTCAGAATTTTCGTGGCGACGGATAGTAATTTAAACGGAAAATGAAACCGTAGTAGTATTTTAATCAAATGTTGGTGACAGGTGAATTAATCGGCACAAAAACGACAGTCTGAAAGAAAGAGATCCATTTAATTTGGCGTCTAGACCCATCTACGCAAGTACAACTCAAGATTATCGTCTTCCAGTCCATTAGATTCGCAGCCAGACTAGTTCGACCCCGGAGAATTCTTTCCAACGTTAATTAATCAGGAGACAGGTGAAGTCACAACAAATGGGCACAACGCATTAGAACTAAGACGTTTCTGCCGTGTTTAATAGCCCCAGTATAAGTTGTTTTAGTCTTACGAGCAAGATGAAATATACATTTGATGTGGATATTAAGTTTTGCTGTCTTTTACAATACAAAGTATGAGCACGACTCATAGCTGAATTGAATTTTTTAGCTTAGAGTATTGTTTATTGGAATGTGATTTCGAAACGATCCGACTTCTGAGTGGCCCAGGAAAATATATTTTATGCGAGAGATAAAGACCCTAGCCGTGTCATGTGGTTATATTAAACTTCTCAGAATTAAATAAGTTTGTAGCGTGAAATGTATCCGAGTCCGGGTTTTCCATTAATACAACTTGCTAAAGCCGAAGAAAATACTATTTTTCTTACTGATTAGTTTTTTTAATTATATCTATTTCTGTGGTTGGGAAAAGGAAACAAGATAAGCAATAAGTTGTCATAGCAAACTGTTCATTAATATAAAACATTAGATAATTTTCTTTGACTAATTGCAAACGCAAAAAAATTTATAGTATAAATGCATCGACTTCGCTTCACTAAGACGGTAAACCGCTTAATAAAATTTTGAATGCCTGGAAAGTTTAAAAAAGGAAACCTAATTATTTAAATTGAACTTTACTTCCTAACTATTTAAGGCACATCTTAGATGCGTTATTTCCAATTTTATGTAATGCTGTACTTAAAATTTAACCATAATATGTACAAGTACGTTCTGTACCACCCCTGCTAGCAAAATAACGATCTACAATTTAAATTTCAATACTCACGTAGTAATTAAAACGTTATTTGTAAATTTTCTGTGCACATAATTTTGGAACAGCAAGCCCTTTTTTGCCAATTCTTCTCAGACTAGAAACTGTATTCCAAATCGGTGGTGAAGTAATGACGAATAAAAACTTTTTGATTTATCATTGTAAGCAGACTAGTAGTCCCAGTAGCAGTAGTCGAAATTCGATTATAATGAATTGAAATTAAAAGTTTTAAAATTATTATGGTTATATTGTCAAAGACTATTATACTTCTATTATATAATCACAGATTTCGCCAAGACTACAATATAGACAAATAATATTAAAGATAAACAATATTCTCAATTTGACCACAGACTTTAAGCAATAAGAAAAGGTTGACAGTAAACAAAGAGTCAACAAAATGGCGTCGCATCGCGAGAGCATCGGTATCGCAGGATTCGACTGATGCATGACCACGACCACTCTGTCAAGAGTGTACGAATAGGAAGAAGAAACAAAGAGTATATATATGTGTGTGTGTGGGTCAAATACATGGTAGTGTGTGTAATCTATATTCTCTATAAGTGTGGGAAATTTCATACTCCTCCGTCCGTGCAATTTTCGTAAAAAGGGCTACAAAGGGGATTTTTGCTTCATGGATAAGGTCAGAAACAATTGATTATCTCAGAATTCGAAGACGACAAATAACAGTTTAACTAATTAACATTCAGCCTTTGTTTTTCTTTGGGCTCAGTATCGTAGTAGAATGTCATTAGTAGCGAGTGGAGGCTCTCGTTATATTTTACGAGCTTATACAAAGCACGAGCAACCCTTTAAGTGAATCAACTGGCTCTTAATAGACGTTATAATAAACTTTAACGATACACTCAATGTTATTGTAACAGTATATAATTTCATCATATAATTGCGAGGTTTGTTTAGGTTTATATTGTTGTCATTGTTTGTCTCAATTTTACTAGTTATTTTACGATTCATTTTCATATTCATATTCATCATCAGATTTCGCTGGCTAGCGATCATTGAGATTTTGTAATCATTTCACGGGCTCAAATAAGTTTTTGAAAACACGAATCTTCAGAAAAGTCTTTATAGCTTTATGTCATTAAATTAACGTTAAAGTAATTCAAATAAACCGTTTAGTGGCTTACTCAGAACTGAAATCTCGATAGAAATTTTCAATTCACAAAAATTTGAAAACAAAAACTAACTATGACACAAATAGTCTTTCTATCTATCAAAAGGTTTGTTCGCTTCAAGATTCAAGACTTGAGGAACACACAGATGTGGTCATTGGTCCACGTGATTTATTTTATTACTTCGACCGTTTACACGTTGTGTAACACTGAATCGATTTACGCCACTGATATAACTTCGAACGGAATAGCGGTCCTGATTTAGTATAAGTACCTTAATAGAAACATGACCTTCTTCTTATTATGTATAATATAAAGATAATTTTTATTCTAGATTTAAAAAAAAAATCTTTTATGTTTCTAATGGTTTCTAAGATCATTCTGTTTCTGTTGTCGTCGGTCATTGAAAATAATTATTGGAAGCTTGAATCGTCTGACTTATTTTTTTAATTGTTTGTAACTATACTGAGATCTTAGAACTTATATCTCAAGGTGGGTGGTGCATTTACGTTGTAGATGTCCATGGGCTCCAGTAACCACTTAACACCAGGTGGGCTGTGAGCTCGTCCACCCATCTAAGCAATAAAAAAAAAAACAAAAAAAGTTGGTATATAACTTTAGAAATTATTTTTTTCACGTTATTTGAAATTAATATGAAGAATGGCGGTGGCAGGTTTTGGTCATAATCGTTTTTCGTGTCGTCTAGTCACGTCCTTTTTAATGGAACCCAGAGTAAACATGTCGAATATCTTGATAGGAACACGTTGTAAAGTTTTAAAATAAAGGGAATAGTTAGCTAAGACTATATTACTGATAATTAGTAGATACACACTTGTTATTTAGATTCAAACGAATAAATTTGCCTTACAATCTATCTACTCTCAATAGTAGACCTTAATTTTTTAGTGGAAAATCTGTTATCGTATTCTATAGATGAAGAAGATATACATAAATATATGTAACTTTACATAAAAAATAGCAGGATGATGCTATTTACCCGCATATAACAATTTAAAATACTCGGAAAAAGTATATTATACCTATTTAAAAACGGTCTAAAAATTTTAATGTGAATAAAAAGGTCTGTAATTGATATCGAAATTTATCTCCATATACAATTTATGAATGTAAATTGTTGGCCTTTAGTTTTCTTGAAGCGTTTTATCTTTGAGCGGTAGCCGCAAACTCTGCCCGCCTCAAACGCAAATCGAATAAACTTGAATCTTTCTTGAAGATCTGATAGAATATGTATTAGTCGTGTCGTAGTGAGTAAGTTGAATAAAAATCTTCAGTAAATCTTTTCGGAAATCAACTGCGTTACAAAAACAAGCCGTGAATCGGAGTTCATAATTAAAATAATATGGCATTACACTCGATTTGTTTCGAGATGTGACATCCCTATGCGTTGTCTTTCTTTCTGTATCTTCGTTATCTTAAGCCGATATTTGAATTTTTGGCGGGAACGCGAGGAGCGAAGTCGTGTGATTTGTTTTATTTTGTCTATTTAGTGTTTCTTCAGGTTTAAATGTGTAATAACGGTGGTTTATTAACTGTTTAATATCTGTGAAAGTGCACAAATGTGGGAAAATGAAACAAAGCCGCTGGACGCAACTTCTCGGGATCCTCCAAAAAGTCCACTGAAAAAATCTTAGTAAATGACCACCATTTTACTAAGATTATATTTCATCCCATATCATCTCATTTCATTTAATTTCATCCCAGTTGATTAAGGTCTCAAATTAATCATTTTCATTTCATTTCACTCCATGTTATCATTTTTCATAAAAATAAGAATGTAAATTAAAATAAGACATGACTTAAAGGTCTTAGTTACCAGGTCATAAAATCACTTAAAAAAAGCCGATATTTAGAAATATTATAAAATAATTAATAATGAAGTTCTAACAGAGTACCAAGGTTGTTAAAGGACGGGCTGTCCACACAGTAGCGGAATAAGTCTACTTTTTCATTAAAATATTATAGGGAAACTTTTTAACAACGTCATTGCCATTATTATAGTACAATGTTTCTTGAACACTAGATCTCAATAATATTAAGTGTATTATCTATGACCAGAGGGAATTAGAGCTCGCTCATTCATCCTACTCATGCTACTATGTTTAAATAAAGTAACACTATCACAACTACGACGCTACTTCAGTAAAACTTTATAGCATTGATTTACCGTGAGGTTTCAAATAAAAAAAAAAACATTTTTTTATGTACAGCATGGCTTGAATCTCCTTTTATTTGAAGAAAAAGCTGAGGTAATAAACAAAAAAGTTTAGGTAAGTCTGAAGAGTAAATATTTTCACACTACTTGTCGGTGGTTATCGAACAAGAAGCCCTCGGTACGGGCACTCTTCCCCTGGAGGGATCTTTTGTACTTTATTGACATTTACTTTCTGAGGGTAAATAGGGCGTGAGGGGTCTTTCGTGTTTTTGCCGCATAATGCCACTTAACTCTTCCTATGCAGTTTTAATATGAAACTTGGTTGTTGTATTTTCGTGTCGGTTCTTCTATTGATTAAAAAAATCTTAGACCAGAATACGGTCGACGGTCAACGTCGTTTGTGGATATCAGCAATGCCGAGAATATAGGCAAGCAGTTGGCTACCGTTGTAGAATCTGTCCTCAAAGTGCATTGTTGTTTCATAAAAATTATTTATGATCTAATATGATGATATTTACGAAACAACATTTTACATATATATATGTATTATACCACATATTATATATTAATACATGATTACTTAATATTTTAATGGCCATAATTTTTTTTATTGCTTACAACGTAAATTCGCCACCCATCTTGAGATATAAGTTCTAAGGTCTCAGTATACAGTACAATACCAATATTACCCACTCTCCAAACCGAAACGCATTACTGCTTCACGGCTGAAATAGTCAGGGTGGTGGTAGCTACCCGTGCGGACTTACAAGAGGTAGTACCACCAGTAAAAATGGTGTCTTCTTTACGCTACAAACATACTGACTTGTATTACTGAATATAGAGATATCCTTTATTTCACTAGTGTTTCATAAAACTTTGAACCAGTAACGTAATTTACTTTCAAATCCAATCATAATATTTCTCAAATCAAAGTAGTCTTCAAAATATATTTCTGTATTACGGAGCTCGGTGAATTGTTACTGAAAGAGGTTTAAGAACGTTTTATCTATGCGAGCCGCCCTTTTGTTTTAGTCCAGCAACTTTGCGAACTAACTTCGGTTCGAAAGGAAACTTTGAGTTAATCTTTTGAATAGTATCGGAGATTTTCCGTTTCAGCCTGAGTAGTTTCACTGAAAGGTGGCTAGAACAGTGTGTCGGGGATAAAACTTGATGGAGACGAGGCGGGTAATGCAATATGTATCAGTTCTGGAGGACAAAAACAACGAAAGAAAATACTTCGTGCATCGGCATCGAATAGTTTCAGTGCCTATTCTTGTTTATGGCAAAATTTATTGTATTGCGAAATATAAATTCTTGCAAAACGTTTCTAGAATTTTTTTTTAAATATAATACCTCATTTGCGTTTAAATCATACTAAAAAAATATAGATAAATATACGAAAAGGGTAAATTAAAAATTAGATACTTTTTTTGGACATTTAAATTTATAGACAAAACTACGGTCTGCATAGTAGCCCCCGGTTATAAACGACGTGTGTGCGTGTGTGTGTTGTGTTGTAGTCCTAGGGTACCCCACTGGTATATAGGGCACTGACAAGTTGTCTCCACTTGACCCTGTCTTACGCTTGCTCCTTGACATCACTCCAGGTCACGTCGGCATTGCTCATCTCATTCTTCACGATGCGTCGCCAAGTATGTACACGGACGACCAGGTCTTCTCCTGCCAAACTGTTGCCACTCAAACGCGATTGATGCTGCGTTGACTCCGCATTTTAAATATTACTAGTGGTCCCCCAGTAGTCGAAATTCGACTATTGTAATTAATTGAAATTATAAATTTCAACATTATTATGGTCCTATTGTTACAGATTTCGCCAAGACTACACTATAGACAAATACTCGTAATATTAAAGATAAACAATACTAACCTATTCTCAATTTGACTACAGACTTTAAGCAATAACAAAAGTTTGACAATAAACAAAGAGTTTATGTGTGTGTGTGTGTGTCAAATACATGGTAGTGTGTGTAATGTTTTCTTTATTGATTTAATTTATCTTTTACGCATAATTAAAAAAAAAAATTAGCATTGTGCAGTTCTTCTCTATATTCTCTATAAGTATGGAAAATTTCATACTCCTCCGTCCGCGCAATTTTCGTAAAAAGGGATACAAAGTTTTTGCTTCACGTATTAATATATAGATAAACATTAGCAATGTCAAATAGTAGTCGTCAAAAAAATACTCTCTTAAAACCTACGTTTTACGGCTGCGGAAACCATTTCTTGGCTATAGTTCAAATGCGACAATTTCGAATGAGGACGATACATAATAGACTAGCAAATCAGTCCGATAAGTTTTTGTTAGTCTAGACATTTAAATTATTCCAAAAGAGTCGCATGGCTCACTTCGCAGTTAACATTTAAAGCGCTCGAAAAAGTGATCGATGTAACATGTAAATATTCGTTTACTCGCGAAAGTAAGCAAATCCTTTACAAGCCAATAAACCTACTTCTTTTGTCGGCAGATTCACTTTTACAGGTGTGTGGTAGGCAAAAGAAAAATATGATGTGGGGAAACGAATGCAAATATGTCAATGTCTATTTTTGGCGTTGATTAATCGTGAACCGTACACTTCCCGTTGCTAACGTTCGAGAAGTTTTTGTTCCTCTAGCGGATTCGTGAAACTAAGCACACTGGTTTCCGGCTACAAAGCAAGATTTGACGGATTGAAATTTATAGGGTGTTCTTACGATTTTGTTTTGTGTTTTTCTGACACAGTCAGATACAGTCTGACCTACTTATTGTACTCGTATGAGATATTTTTATTAAGCTACTTACAATGGAAGAAGTGATGTAGAAATAAGCGTTTCTGTGACAACGATGTGCAATGTTGTTGTTTGTTTTTGTTTTCGTTATTAAATAAAATTAAACTAACTAAACTACTCAAACATTTCAGAACTATTTGTGTCGATAAAATCACCAGACATATTATTATAGGAGTTAATATAAATATTATATATAGTAGGTTATATACCTATACATATTATACATATATTTATTTATTTATTTATTATAGTATACTTTTTACATTTACATAAGTGGATAATACTCAGAGCATTGTCCTCATATTTTTACAGGAAGATGAATTAGGACACTTTGACGATAGTAAAACCACAATTTACCATAATTCGGGCCAACGAAACTAAACCAGTGGTCCATGCTGCGTGTGGTCATCGAAATGTGATAGAGGCCTGTACTGGTGCCAAATTGCCCTGTACGCTTATCATGTGGATTACGTACAACGGTCCGCAGTCAGGCTTTGTCAGAAAAATATCTACGCTTTATATACAGCAAGTCTTAAATATAGAATACATTTCGATCGTTTGGAAATTTCATTGATTGGAAATGGCGCGATTTCAAAGTTGTGACATCGATTTGAAAAATTATTTTACATAAAACGCATCAAATCGAATCTTTCGACCTTCTTTAAATGAAATAATATATTAATACTTATACTGTTACTAATTGACATAAAAAAAGTTATGCCAAATAGAAAGCAACTCCATAGTGATGTGTAGATTTTTTGTGAAGCTTTATCACTATGACGCCCATTTGCGTACATATTTTTTTTACAGCAAACGGATTAAAATAAAATCCCAGTTTGATGCGATGCATCGCTGACGGGCACACGACGTTGAATCTGCTGCATATTTTTTTACATGAAATTGTGGATTTTTCCAGGCCAAAGCGCTTCTAAAAGTCGATGAGTCGGAAAGCATCGGTCTCTTCGCTCGATTTGCACTGCAAATTGATTTTATGTGAGAAGGCTACGGGCTTTCTTAGAGTTTGTTTGTCATCATTGCGGTCGATTTAAAGTGTATTTTACATACACTTGGTCTCTGTTGAGTATTTGTTGTTATTAGTAGCTGGAATTCAAATACCTCATACTTTTATGGCACTTGACCAGTTTTTATTCACGTAAAGCTTTCTTAAGTTTACCTTTAAAGAATATTATTCTCATGAGATCTTATATGCTCTACCGATTTCTTACCGCAGCGTTATTACTTGAAACTTGTTTTTATTTTTTAATGTGTGGATTTTACTATGTTGTCTTTATATTAGTGGATATATTGGGTTAGTTTGAACGGGTTTACAAGTATCGTATACTTCTGCATTAAGTATTAAGGTTGTATTTTTGCATAAACTTGATACATAGTGATAAAGAACTTTTTACTTCGAAAGTTTCTTCTGCGTATATGGTCATTTTTACATTAAACCAGAACTTATTCCAATTCAGTCAACCTAACGTTCTGAAAAGATTAAGAGCTAAATAATTACCTTTGACGAATGTTTTGACGTATACATTGAATTTAAATGCGGAAGTACCACATTATTATAATGGATAAGGATTCGTGCGGTATTTTCATGGAAATGGAATTATCTAATTTGAGGCTGATAAGGTTGATTCACGTATTATGAATTGTAAATATTGTGAATTTCTTTTAATACGGGCAAAATTTTAAAAGGTCAGTCGACATGTTTAGCGAAAATAAAATGCTTTAAATTATTGAATTTTCTCTTAGATAACAATCAAAAACATTTTAATAAACATGAAATTTATTGGCGCACTGACAGATTAATATCTAGGTTTGGTTGTCACTTTATAGTACGGGCGGAACTTTTTACGAGAATTCTTTAAAAATATTTTTCCCTTCCACCGTAACATTTTTATTTTTCCACCCATAACATTTCTATACAATCGAGACGAGTTGCGAAACGGTCCCTTGGAACACGTAACATATCGTAAGGAATATTTCTATGGTGACAGTGGCGTATCTTCCGGTTGCATCCCACAGGATACGGAAACACAATAAATCATCGGCCATTGTTGCGAAAGCCCAATTGACGTTGATGTCTCGCTCTCTCCTCCGCTTTGTGTACTCATCGTTCTAGTAACAGTGGAATTTTTGTTTTTCTTTCTAAACATTTTTTCCTTTTACTTGGTAATTCTATGTTGCTCAGATAAAATTTCAGAACTTTCTGGAGTGTTCCTAATTTAACCCAATTTAGAATTTTAAGATTTCAGTTACTGTACTGAATTTGTTTTTCTAAATTTTAAAAGGATAAAAGTTTTGTAATGAAATGAAACCAGCAGTTTGGGATTATATTAAAAATTGTGATATATTTCTTGTTAGACTATGAATATTTAACTGTACAAAATACATGATGTTCCTAATTTACATTTAATATTAATTAACAAAATATTTGTAATTATGTATCGTATAAGTATCATAAATATTATTCAATGGCAGGTGACGAGCGATCGTTTGTCAATGCCTTCCTTAACTTTACCGTAGCGAATTGTTGAGGCCTGAAACGTATTTTATTCCCTAAATTAAATAATATAATTCCAGAAATATAACAAGTATTCTATGTACATACTAAAAATTTAAAAACATTACGAATCTCAACTGTCACTAAAAAGTACTAAAATAATAATAAAAACCCAGAATAATAATAATAAATTGCGGAAAACCAAAAACAAAGAAATTTTAACTTATCTCTATCTACATAAACAAAGCGAAGTGATTAACATTCACAAAACAAACAAAACCTTTTAAAAACTACTTGTAAACAACGGCTTCCCTTCCCCATAAATCATACCAAGGCCCGAAAGTGTGTCCTTCCTCTGGCAAATCATTACCATCTGCTGCCCGTTTCAGCAGCTTTGTTCGAGGCAATAGCTGTGGTCTTTGTTGTTTTAAAGCTTCATTGAACTTTTGATCGTCGGACTCGCTATACGGGCCTTCGCTACGTCTATCCACAAATCTTCTGGCTTCCAATCGAGCCTCCTCTTGACGTATTTTCGACTTCTCAGCTTTCTTCGAATCCGTCTCGTAGTCGTATCGTGAGACACGTCGTTCTTGGTCACTGAAGTACGATATATTGGTCTCGTAGTATTTATCTTCTCTACGTCCGTTGTATTGTAAAGTGCTATCGTCATAGCTTCTGTTTGTTCTGTTTCTGTTTCTTGTGTCTCTTGACTTCGACTCTGTAAATTCTTTTCTGACTTGACGTCTGTCTAATGAATAGTCGATCCTCGGTTCTCGTTCACGGCTCTCGAATTTCGGTCTTGATTCTTTCGTTGCGTTCCTGGATTCAGCTTGTGGGTATTCTTTCTTGTGATTCTTGTTGTTCTCAAAATTATTCGGCGAACGGTTTTTGTCGTCGACACTGGAGCGTTTTTTGTTGTATTTAAGAGTCCCTTCGTCATGTCCGTTGTATGTATTTTCGTCATGAGTTTCAATGTTATTACGTTCCATCGGAATACCGTAACGGTCAGTTGGCTGTTCATTATCTTTGTACTTTAGGGTTTCTGATGAAGCCGAAAATGTTTTGATTTCCTTCGATGTATCTTTAAACGTTTTGAATTCCATAACCTTTGGTGGTGAACGTTCGCGTGTTGATGCCTTCACTTTTTCTGAAGATAACGTAGCCCTGACGTGTGGTTTAATAGGAGTTACTTCAATTTCTTCAAATTCTGGCATATAGGAGTTTTCTTTGCGTTTCTTTACCTCTTCATCGCTCATCTGTGCTTGTCTACGTTTTTCAACTTCTTGTTGCTTCCTGGACGTCATATGATCATCAACTATAATGCAGTCATACGGGTCGGTACTCGAAGCTACAGAATTGACTTCTGAACTACTGTCATTATCGTATCTCTGTAATATTTCTCTTCTCTTCACGGTTTTCATAACGAACCCTTCACCGTTTTCATCATTGTAAAAACTATTCTCAAAGTTAGTCTTTATGGTACTCGTATTGGTCAGATCAGAATGACGTGATTCGTTTCTCTGTACGAAGTCTTCGTGCTTCTCTTCGGCAATGGACTTTTCTGACATACTCTTCTTGTTTATAGTTTGTGTGGGTTGGTATCCTTCGCGATTTTTACGGGCTTTTTCAATTTGTTCTTCGGTTTGTATCGACCCCAGGCTCCTCGCTTGCCGTATACCCTTGTTCATTTTCATTTCCTTTCTATCAATGGTTTCTTTTGAACGATGTTGAATGTTTTCTTGGACAGTAGGCGTTTGAATTTTCTCAGGTATAGCTTGTTTTCGTGTTTCGGGAACCTCGGGGGCAGGTCTAAGCTCTTTTTTTATTTTAACAAAAAGTTTCTTTTTGAATTCAGGTACAGTGTCAACAATATCTCTGTGCTGCCACAATGACATGCCTTCCATTATTTCCTCTGCGGTAGTCCGTCCGAACTTCCAGAACGATTTGGTTCTTTTGACTTTCTGCGAATCTTTGTCCATATCCAGCATGTTGCGTAATATAAGTTGTTGGTCGTCGGTCAGGTACCCGTTCGCGGTATTGTTGTTGTGCTTTGGACCTCGTTTCAAGCTTTGCGTTTTGAGTAGATATGCTTTGTGTTCAGCGGTTTTACTAAAACAAAACAAATGAAAGGAAATGAAACACTACTAGCGCTACTACAACATAAATAAAACAAAAAAGCGGTAAACAAAAAAAAACACACTACTCGAATGAACTAGCATTTTACCTGATGGGCACTCGCAGGCGTTGAGCTTCTTCGTCACTGTAATCGATGTCTGGCTGCGGCGGAGGCTCGTTTGAAAATCCAGAATCATTAGAGCTGTGTAGCGATACGTTTCCCACAGCTCCGACTGCGCTCACTACGGTTTTAGCGGGACCAGTTTTATTTTGGGCCATCTATAAAACACATGTTTCGATTAATACAGATTAGGAAGCAAAACAGATACGCTTTAGGATTACGCTACTACCTGAGAGCGCATTGGTAGTGTTTGTGGTCCAAAGCTTCGGGTCTCAATGACAGCGTGGGTCGTGAAGCTCGCTGCTGAAGTTGAATTCTTTATAGCACTGACGCCGCCCGCCCCTGGGGTCGGAGCATGGAAAGTCGCACTTGCCGATGAGCTGAGCGCACTAGGAGACGGAGCCGGTAATGTTGGTGGAAGACCAGGAGAGCCATTCCCAAGACGACCCTATCACGGAAGAAAAACTCATGAAAACAAAAATGCTGAAGTAACTCATCCATTTACACATCATTTGGTAAAGCCCTGTTGATCCTATTAGAACATCAATGTTCGCATTGAGCCTTTTCAGATTTGAATGAACGCTGATGTGGGCGTTCGATTTATATTTACTTGAATCACGATTTAATGTCTCAGTTGCGATCAGATGAGGGTAATCACTTAAACGAATATGGGACAAAAACGAATTTAGAATAAAATAGCAACCTACCTAACGCTTCTAAGCGCGCAAAATTATTTTTGTTTTCTTGTAAACATAAACTGGAAACTTTTGAAAGTGAATAAGTTGGGTTTTTTTAACGAACCAAAAATTAAAAAGGATTGGGCAAAATGTTTTTTTTTCTACCTAAGCCGATAGCCTTGAGAGGCTATTTCAGCGTAACCTTAACTAGTAGTAACCTGACTACGTTGCTAACATGAATCCTAGCAAGTGTCGTGCTTCGCAGAATGTACCGCCGGACCGGAAACGCGACCCACTAAGAAGATCCGGCGAGAAACTCAGTGGGCTGTGTCTGTGGGTTAATCTACTCGTCGAGCGACGGGTTTGACGAAAACGATGACCGGGCAAAATGGGTGTATGCTTAATTGATATCTAGACAGAAGTGGTGGGTAATCTTGTATAGTACCTTAGAGACATGGTGTGCAGTGACAGTGTCGCCGAACATGCGTGCGGGGGGGTGGGAGTGCGGGGTCGGTGGCGCAACGTGTGGAGTGGTCTGCGCATGCGCGAGCGGTGCCGGCGGGGGCGCCTCACTCGGCGTCTGAGCGCTGCTCCAACGCGCCGGAGACCCACTGGAACAACACCGACTTGCAACCTTGCGACTACCAGAGCTCACAGCGAATGAAACCACGTGATCCCAAGCCGTGCAAATTTTGACGCTCAATCGATTCTTACTGGTGGTAGGACCTCTTGTGAGTCCGCACGGGTAGGTACCACCGCCCTGCATATTTCTGCCGTGAAGCAGTAATGAGTTTCGGTTTGAAGGGTGAGGCAGCCGTTGTAACTACACTGAGATCTTAGAGCTTATATCTCAAGGTGGGTGGCGCATTTACATTGTAGATGTCTATGGTCTCCAGTAACCACTTAACACCAGGTTGGCTGTGAGCTCATCCATCCATCTAAGCAAAAAAAAAATCGCGACAAAAATTCGATTATGTACTTCTAGTCCTGATGAAAGTGAAGTTATATTTACACGAACCGACAAGCATCATGCGCAAGTTCATTGAGTTGTTGATGATCGTATTAATATCAACCGTCCATAACAATTGAAAGTAAATCAATCTTTGGCAAGAGATTATCGGATGTATGATGGTTAGTTCGATAACGAAATTGTATTTACCGTATTATAAATGAATTATAATGAAATCAATTGAGACTTGAAGCCAATTTGAAGTAAAACATTTTTAGAACTATTCAGTCCAAGCGCCCATACGTCTATGCGTCTATAAAGCACTTTTTTTTTCCGTCATAACAAAACAAAAAAGTTTAGCAAGCGTCTGAGGTTCACTCATGAATAAGTTAATATTAAATAGAATATGAGTATGTAAGCGTCTTAAGTACAATCTGCTGTCTCTTTTGTGAGTCCGCGCGGGTAGGTACCACCTCCCTGCCAATTTCTGCCGTAAAGCAGTAATGCGTTTCGGTTTGAAGGGCGTTGTATTATAAAGGTGAGACTTAGAAATCATGTATGAAACTGGGTGGCGGCAAGTACATTGTCGATGTCTATGGGCTCCGGGACCCACTAAAGACCAGGTAGGCCGGGAGATCGTACGCCCATCTGAGTGACATTTTTTTTTTTTTTTTATTTCCCTTGTAGGCAGACGAGCATACGGCCCACCTGATGGTGAGTGGTTACCGTCGCCCATGGACTTCAGCAATGCCAGGGGAAGAGCCAAGCCGCTGCCTACCGCGAAATTACATTAACAACATGAATTTGAACATACGTAGGCTCCTCGTTCATTATCGGTTCGGTGTACGCAAGAGGGAACCAGCCAGCGTGGTGAGTCCGCAAATTTTCTCCGTACTGCCATCCTTTGGTTCTCTCGCCGAGCAATGCTAAAACGTCTCCTTGCTGGAAGCTGAGCTGGTTGTCTCCGGCCGCAGAGTATGCGTACAAGGCTCTAGCCAGGGGAGGGTCCCGAGTGGTACACGTTGGAGGGGCTAATGAAGATGGACGGGTATTCGGACGCGACTCAGTTTGGATATCTGAAAAGCAATCGTTTTTTTTTTGTTTTTTTTTTTTATATATTTTGTACACACAGCTTTTAGAAGAAACACGACAATAAGGATACAGAGTACAAGGGCGCAGAATAACAAGTTGACATACAGGTGTCATTTGTATTAAGCAAGCCTTTCAAGTAAATGTAAATTGAAATCTATAGTATATTATGTAGGTAAAGTAGTATTTTTTTTATTGCCTTGGCAGGCAGGCGAGCGTATGGCCCACCTGATGATAAATGTTTACAGTCGCTCATGGACGTCAGCAATGCCACAGGCCGAGCCAAGCCTTTGCCTACCGCAGTAGTATTTAAAAAATAAATAAAAAAGCCCTTTATTCCATGCAATGTTTTTTTTTTTTTTTGGATTTATGTTATATGCATGGACCACTCTCAGGTAAAGGTCTCCTCCAAAGATTTCCATTTCGTTTTGCCTCTGGCGAAATAAATCGAATTATTCTATGGCATAGTGTTTTATTGAGAAATCGTAAGCATTTTGGGTCTCGCGTTGTTTTCGTGGTCACAAATGAAAAAGGTATAATATAATTTTGAAGTGCGATAGTGAAATGAACAATGAACGGGAATATAAATAAATAAACTAAAACTTTTCAAGGCTCTCAATTATTTGCGAAATATATTACTCACCACCGTCGTTGTGCGAGCTTGCTTGTAAATTAAAATCGGATTTGGCACGAGACAGGCCCTGAGCAGGAGAACCCAGCTCTCCAATGGACCTCACATCGAGACAAGACGCGTCCACTGATCTCGTTTTCCTCAGAGCCGAACCTACTGAAGCTCTGTCGTCATCGTCGCCTGCACGAGGACTGGCGTATACATCTTCGTCGGCCCAAAATGAGACTTGCTGTTGAAACAATCATTTACTATTTAATCCAACCATTCCGAACCAGTGAACAAGTTTTAGACTAATAAATATATTATGTAGTTAAAAACACCTAAACAGCAAATCGAAATAACAATTAATTTCATCTTTTTTTTATCCCGTTTTTTTCCCCTATCCATGCTGATAGTCTTGAGAGGCTATTTCAGCTTCGCCCTAGCATGTAGGTGAGCTCAAACCGGAGTGTTGCTAACACTGGCCCTGGCAAGAGCAGTGCTTCGCAGAATCTACCACCGGATCGGAAACGCGACCCTCTGAGAAGATCCGGCGAGAAACTCAGTGGGCTGTGTCTGTGGGATACCCCGTTTATACTGCTCCGGATATTATAGCGAAATCATAAAATTGCGTAGGTAAATGATTAAGTTAATCAAAACTCTTGTAGTCGGTAAAAACGAAATTCCAAGATTCACCTGCGTTACACACATACCAAACTAATAAAAGCGCTTCGAAATAAGAGACATGTTTTTATTCTACAGGGGTAGACCAGTTGACGACTTACTGGATATTAAAGTACTCCACATGCCCCAAAATGTGAATAGCATTATCCACCTTAAAACATGAGACTGAAGTTTCAATTGTGCTAAATGGTAGAACCCTTCAAATCGGAATCGATGAATTCTTCGCGCTTGAAATAGGCAGAATGAGTGGTAGCTATGCGATCCCGATCGCATATCGATCTTACAATATGGTGGGTTAGGTATTTATCACACAATTTTATTTATTCTTTTGCCGTGAAATCATTCATTATTGAATTTAGCACAATATCTGTCGACCCGATTCGAATACCGGCCCAGTCGCAACGTTTATTACAAATATTATGTACCAAGTTTATATCGATCTTAAGCCATGACGATTTTCGAAATATAACACTGCTACTAAAATCCTCATTTTGATCTACATAATTTAAAAAGACTTTAGTGTCTTCCATTCCAGTATAAACTGCTGAAATATTTCAAGAGGGATATTTTAAAGTGATCATCGAATCTTACCCGCATCCTGCTAACGAACATCGCTTCGACGTTCGGTGGCAAGTACTCTCTGGTTCTAGAAACTTCGAGCCATTCGTCCAGACCCGCGCTGTACGCCGCCCCACCGGCGGTGTGGTAGGCGAGCCAATGCTTCGCAAGAGAGCACTGGCGTTCTAAAACGAAGCCGTAGCGGCGACGCTCTTGGGTCATAGCCTGAATGTAACACCGAAAGAGAATTTAATCAATATGAAATTTTGTAAGTGATTCATAATTTATTATCATTATAGGGTCCCCTTGATCTCTTAAACACGCGAAAAAACTGTGCGTGTCGTTATTGATTTCGAAATATTTTCGGATGGATTTAGTAAAATTGGCATTTCAAATTAAGTTTAGAACTGTATAATTTGTAATAGTACATTAGATAGATTGTACTAGACTTGAGAGTTGTAGACCTATTTCCATAGAATTTCATTGGCGTTCCATTACATTTAGTTACCTATGATGTATTTTTTCTCTATTTCAATAATGTCGTTGATGAGATTTGATTAGTGAAATCCGGGCACTATCTGATCAAAGATTCAAAGTGATACATTCATTTGTTAAAATAATAACGCACATTGATAGCATAAAATGAAACCTCTTTGAAATACCAACAAAAAAAATTGTACAGCGGTTCTCGACAAAAATATTGAGATAAAAATCGCGCGAACTCTAGTAACAAAGTGATAGTAATTAAACAATTAAAATTAACAAAACAGGAAGTTGACATCATCACAATGTTAAAGGTTAAATGATCATCGTTAAGGATCTAATCTAGAAACATTTCTGAGGTGACACATATAAAACCCCCCCTTTTTTTAAATCTGTTGATAATAATCATAATCATAAATCAATTGAATCGTAGCAAATATTTCTAGAATTTATACCAATAGGTGGCAATTTTAGTAAATAAAACTTTTCACACAAGTCTCCTTATACTCACATTCTTTAAGCTTTGTTCGCAGAACGCATCCAGTTTTGTTTTCTCTTCTTCCAAAATTTGCATATTCTGAGGAAAGAAATTACCAAATCGATGTACATACGGAACTTGATCAAAGTATGCGATAAAACACAAGATTTATCGGAGGACAGTGCATACCTTCATTTCTTTATCCATAGCAGAACCCACTTTGGTCACGTTCGTTTTCTTTTTCCTCTGTTTCTTTATTGTCGCAGCAGCCTTGCTGTAGCTCTCAGAACGCAATTTGTGTTGCTGTAAGAATCTCTTTTGTTCCGACTGAAAAATGTTTATGAATATCATAATCAAACTATTTACCTAATACCTTAGCAAGCTAGAGTGAGGTATTCTCGTGCGCACTAGGGATCACACAAACATCTATCTAAACACGACATCTATCTATAGAAACATCTATCTATGGACTATAGTCCAGTGGCTCTCAACCACCGTTACGCGATACATTGGTGTATCATGAACCCCTATCAAGTATGTTGCCACATTTAAATATACGACATTTTTATCTAATAAAAAGTGTTATTGCATTATTGTGCATACGGGCTTAGTCTACAACAGTCTGCTAGATGCTAACCCCACAACCAAGTTTAATAGATTAATGATGTAAAATTTCAATAATTTGTTTCTACAACCATAAATAAATGCATGGAAATATGTAAGGCTGTCGCGAATTTGTAAAAAGTATGTTAGTGCGTTGTTTGGTAAAAAAGATTGAGAGTCACTGCGGGCTGTAAAGGCAATAAAGATTGAAGAAATTTGAAATTAGTCACGCTTCGATCTCGCAAAAAGCTCTTATTGACATGATCTCCGCGGCAGAGCCCGATAGCGGTCCCCAGGCAATTACCATCGTCAGAACCAACGTTCACTATTTTAGTCCAACGCTTTCTTGTATATTTTCACAAATCTAATATTATAAAGTATGGTGTTTGTCTACAGTACTTTGAGAATGACGCCCATTATTAAGATTAAAAAATATAGAATAACAGAAATGTATTGAGTCATCATACCCACGACAAACAATACAATAACGTTTCAAGGCTGAAACATTTGAACTGTTTAACGCGTACTCTCACAGAATTACATTCGTAGTTTATGTAATTTAAGAAACAATAGCGTTCATCCCTTTACCGTTATCCACTTTTTATCTGAAATCGAGCACGTACATTCGTAAATAGGAAAGAATACGAACATTGCAATTTATTTCGGGAGGTCACTTACATTGTCCGAAAGTTTTTTAATAGAACTTCTTATCTCACGGGCGAACGCGACGCTAAGCTTATTTGAAACGAAGCCCTCTCAATCCAGTAAACAATCCCTTGTAACTTGGAACAGTTCACATAAAAGATTATGAAAGGGAATCCTATTGACTGACCTGCACTACTTTTGTATCTTTCTCGAGATTAGTTTCCAAGGGAACCAGTAGATCTACGTAGAACGCCTTCAACTGTAACAAACAAATAACTTTTATGTTAAGTGGGTGTACGCAAATATTACACAAAATAATCAGCTTTTGTGTTCTATCGTTAGTTTGTTTTGTTGGATCCGCTGTCGAAAATAATTGGACAAGCAATTACACAAATTATGGCTAAATACAACAAGTTTTAAAATAAATCCAAAAGTTGAATTCCGATGCTAGGCTAAATAAGATAAAACTGCCAAACTTTTGAGGTAACATATCGACGCTTGAAAGGCAAACGTGACTAAACGACAATGCGTGAACTTTACAGTAGACTAATTTAAAGTTGAAATACCTGAAAAAAATTCTATTTCAACGAATCTAGCTGTAGGATTGAAATTAGTTTAATATACCTACAAATATATATTTTTTGCGCATCGAATATGGTTATTGCCTATCATTTATGTACAAAGCAGTAATTGTCGCTTAATCACGTTTGCCTTTCAAGAGTCGATATGTAATTTTGAAACAACATATCTGTAAATACACTATTGATTTGTTCCTTTTGATTATTTTTCTATTATATTTATTTCAGTTGATTACATTTGATACAATACGGATGAATTTAGCTTAAACGTGGTTATTAAAACTTACGATGTTCATTTGTTGATCTTGTATTTCCCTGTACACTTCTACGACTTTCATGAGCGCCGTTCCTGTGAAATTAATATTAATTTGGTTTGATTTTTCTGTCTGTTTGATTTTGATATACAAAGTTGCGTAGCTCATGCTCTATGAGTCACGCGGTTTCTTCATCTTCCCTACATTTTCTAACGATTGAAATAAGGTTAGATTTAAAAATATATTGTATTTTAATACAGGGATACCTATACTAACTAACTGTGATACGTGTTACGCAATTATGGTCCTTTAGAGCTTCTGAGTAACCGATTATCCGTTCTTGATGTATTTTACTAACTAGTGTTCTTTTTTTTTTTTTATTGCTTAGATGGGTGGACGAGCTCACAGCCCACCTGGTGTTAAGTGGTTACTGGAGCCCATGGACATCTACAACGTAAATGCGCCACCCGCCTTGAGATATAGGTTCTAAGATCTCAGTATAGTTACAACGGCTGCCCCACCCTTCAAACCGAAACGCATTACTGCTTCACGGCAGAAATAGGCAGGGTGGTGGTACCTACCAGCGCGGACTCACAAGAGGTCCTACCACCAGTAAAAACTAACTCCTATGTTGAGTGTTGGTACCAAGATCTATTACAGGTGAGCACGGGTTGATCTCTTTAAAGTGTTATTTTATTTTTATCTCAGTTATTCCAATGCAATTAAAACCTTACGCATGAAAGCGGTATATTGGATTAATCATTCATTAAGATATCTACGGTCTTTGTTGATCAGTTGACATTATATTAGTCGTGATCTTGCCTGTTTATTTACCATAACAACTAAATAGACGTTATTGTAACGAACAAAGTTTCAACGAGATAGCTTTAAGAGCTTCGATTGAAATAACATAAGAAACACACGAAGAAATTTTTTTTAGGTTTTTCTTATATTATTTTAGTTACCGTTATGGGCGTCTACCTATCATATACAAGAGACAGCTAACCTTACTATAATTAAGTGTTTAAAGAAATCTTATCTTAAAAATGGTCGTATATAAAATTAGAGCAAACGAAAATTCATTATGTGTGCTGTATGTCCGAGCATATTATTTAGATCTGCATTTTTTTTTATTGCCCTTGTAGGCAGACGAGCATACGGCCCATCTTATGGTGAGTGGTTACCGTCGCCCATGGACTTCAGCAATGCCAGGGGCAGAGCCAAGCCGCTGCCTACCGCTTAATACTCTCCACAAGCCTCGTTTGAAGAAGAACATGTCATAGCGCTCGGGAAACACCGAATGGTCGTATGTAACATTAGAGCAAATGAAAATTCATAATGTGTCCTGGATGTCCGAGCATATTATTTAGATCCGCATGCATACCTATGTCGGCGCAACCGCCCCATGTTCCTTGTTGCGCCTGCCTGCCCAGCTTCCCCACTGCGTCCACGTAGAGACGAGACGCCGCCGCCGCACCTACGTGCGAAATAAATTAATGGTTTTACTTCGTGACTGTACTCGACGAAGCTTTTGTAAGTAGCTTCTCAGTTTTCGTTTTCGGTGAAAAGGTAAATACGAAAACAAAAATAATATTAATGATATAATCAAAATGATATATTTTTTTCATAGTTTTAAAGTGTGATGGCTAGGTGGTGCGATGACCTCCGCATGGTGGCCGGCAAGAAGTGGATGAGGAGAGCCGCAGATCGGGCTCAGTGGTGTGGATTAGGAGAGGCCTATGTCCAGCAGTGGACGACTGTGGGCTGTTGATGATGATGATGATGTGCTATGTCATAAAGCAAGTAAGACTTGTTACGTCTACGCCGAAAACATCGACTATCGCAAATGTAATATTTCTTTTTTTTAAACGATTTCAATTAATATTTTTAGTGATAAAGTTTGTAATATAAATGTATATGTATAATAATTCAATTTTATAAAAAAAAACATTATTAAGCCTACATGTGATTTTTAAGATCGACCTAACAATAACGATTGCACGTGCGTGCGCCTGTTTGTTGTAAAGTGTTAATGGTATGAAAAAGTAGTTGTGCACTCCCAACCCCTATTTTCTCCTAATTTCTCAACTCCATTGTGTAAACGGTTTCTAGAATCCGCATACATCCATAGAAACGCGAACAAAACAACATTATAAGGCTTACAGTTTTTGTCATTTTGTCTATTCGCTACCTGATATGTTCTATAAGAATATAATATATTTTATAAAATAATAAAATTGGAGTAGAAGAAACAAATTATATATTTATTCATTAATAAAATCGATACTACACTCGAATAGTTTAAAAGAAACAACGTAAAGATACATACATATATTTCACTTACGGCATTAAATTTTAAAATGTATTTACATAAAAAAAAAATGACGCGATTTATTGTTTAAACTACATAAAATATGTCGTGTAGTAATAGTCAAAAATTAAGAATCGATCAATAACACACATATGTACGAGTATATACATGAAAATTTGGTTGGACTATACACAGTAATACTTAACCAGGATTTGAAAGTAGACGCTAAGTATTCACTACAAAAGACCAAAATCGCTTCATAATAATTCCTTAGGCATGAATATAAGTACATTTAAAACATTGTCAATTGTGATGTATTAAATTGAATAATTCATGGCTTCATACACCCGTTCCAAGCCTCTTTATGTTGCTTCGTATTTCAAATTTGAGTAAAAGGAAAAATAAGGTGACGGATCTCCTATAATAAAATGGATATTAAATTGTAATATCTCCTCACATTTACATTACGTTTTCCTTTGATGTCTCGAGATACGCGGATTTAATCACATTTTAGTGTCCTTTTAAGAAATTTAGTTCGACACGAACAATGATAAAATCTAACTCGATCGTAAAGGCCGTTCTCGCGGTCATGTTTCAAGATGAAATAAAATTAGCCGCGCGTCGTCGTCAAAATAAAGAACAGGCTTCCGGGGCCGTACATCTATACTTATACTTATACTTAATATTATAAAGAGGAAAGATTTGTTTGTTTGTATTGAATAGGCTCCGAAACTACTGAACCGATTTGAAAAATTCTTTCACTGTTTGGAAGCTATCCCCGAGTGACATAGGCTATATTCTTTTTGAAGCTATACTTCTTTAGGCGCGTTATGAAAAATTGATGAGAGTGAAATTTTACGATGCACGCGCAATGTGACGCAAAATTAACAGAAATGAAGTTGCCCACTAAATCACTCATTACAATACGACCGACGTAGCTTGGCGAGTCTGAATATAGCCGCAGGTGAACTTTCGCGCATGTACACTCGTAAAAAAAGTGTTATTAGCATTCATTAATAAAAATAAAGTATGACTTCTTATACGCGTACATAAGTACACACACCCTTTTTTTTAAATAGGGATCCTTGCTAAAACTCCAATAATGTAACCCAAGGCTATTCAAAACTATCTTTATAATTTTCTTTTTTTAGTAAGCTGACCCAAATAGAAGGGTTGATGTGTGTGTATTATGATTGTTAATTTAGATTTTTTTATTGAAGACCCGAGCGAAGCTGGAGTGGGCCGCTAGTCTCATATAAAATCCGAGTTTATTGCCATGAGAGCGCCAGCCATAATACTCTAGATAAGCCAACAGAGACAATTTGGCACAAACTACGCCCCAGTTCTGTAGCCAAGTAAACGCTACACTGAGGAACGTTGAAGTTTTGCATATAGATGCGCCTATTTAGCTTACAGTACATAAATTATTATGCACATCTCAGTGTATACATGTCACTCAGATTATCAATGTCACGTGTAGGATTTCACTTTCTTAACATTACACAATACCTATTGCGGCGCGTAGGCAATCCAGCCCACACGATACGTTCCAAGCCCCAACAAAACCTTTAACCTTTCTTGTTTATTCATTCCTTGATTCCAAATGGTATTTATATACGTTTTCGGATATAGTTTTTGTGTATTGTTACGGTTCAATTCGATTCTAATATAAAACATTTGAGATTCTTTGTTTTGAGAATGTATTGACGACATCTGAATAATTTTATTGCTATTATAAAAAAACCTTTTCAAACTTTTCTTCTGTTTCTTTTTTTATTTGGTTGGATTGATTCATTTGATCAATTACATAACAGTTTTCTCCCATTATAAACTTGTAATCTAATATTTTTTTTTTTTTTTTAAATTCTTTTTATAGCCAGACAATTACTTCCTTCGGATGAATTATGAATTTTCTGATTAAATCAAGTATGTTATTGAATTAATTGACCTAAAAGAAGAGAATAGATAGATATATTTATTAAAAGTTACATACCATGTAGAGCTTTTAAATATGCCTTTCCAGCAGTTATCATCTGCCGGGCACCCGGATTGAACTTGTCCAGGATATTCTGAAACAAAACAAAAACATATATTCACAAAAGTACTAAGTGTACAACAACAAACACTCTCGGAATGACCTTAAATGAAACGCTAATCCTAATGTTGACCTTTTTAATCCAAGCTGCTAGCCGAACAAGCTGTTTACGCAACCTTTGCCCATGCCATTTTCAAATACTTAAATAATTGCAACAAGCTGTCCAGTGTGAGTGAACAAACCTAACAACATGCACACAAGAGTATCGTTCTCAAAAACGAAGATGGGTTGCTTGTGTTTATGATTCCTGATATCTAACTAATATTTTTTGGGGTGCACAAAATGTAATATAATACAACTTAAAACCAAATGGCCATTTTCTTTTAAATAATGTAAATGACTTTGAGTAGTCATCGTGGCCTAACGGATAAGACGTCCGGTGCATTCGTGTTGAAGCGATGCACCGGTGTTCGAATCCCGCAGGCGGGTACCAATTTTTCTAATGAAATACGTACTCAACAAATGTTCATGATTGACTTCCACGGTGAAGGAATAACATCGTGTAATAAAAATGAAACCCGCAAAATTATAATTTGCGTAATTANTTCCACGGTGAAGGAATAACATCGTGTAATAAAAATGAAACCCGCAAAATTATAATTTGCGTAATTACTGGTGGTAGGACCTCTTGGGAGTCCGCACGGGTAGGTACCACCACCCCGCCTATTTCCGCCGTGAAGCAGTAATGCGTTTCGGTTCGAAGGGTGGGGTAGCCGTTGTAACTATACTGAGATCTTAGAACTTATATCTCGAGATGGGTGGCGCATTTACGTTGTAGATGTCTATGGGCTCCAGTAACCACTTAACACCAGGTGGGCTGTGAGCTCGCCCATCCATCTAAGCAATAAAAAAAAAAAAAAAAAAAAAATGTATACCTAACACGTTTCACGAATGCGGTTTCTAAATTGTATTATAGAGTGTTGTTGGTCGTATAAAATGCTATGCAGTCATATTTTTAACGTACGTTTGATTCCCTGAACGGATATTTGAAAGCGCTATTTACGCCGCCGCTTCTAAGGACTCCCGTAACCTAATACCATGTTTAACCATGTAAAGTTTTAGCTCGTCTGCACTTATGCAATGCGACAATTATTATTAGTGGTTTCGCGTGAGACAAATTTTTTTCGTTGCGGCTTCAAGTGTTATGAACTAAGACGAGATTTATTTTTGGGACGAAGTTCCTTATGGGACGATGTGGAGGGGTACCCTAACCGGGAAAAAACGTCCGTAACGTAAGATTTTTATTAGTAATGCTAAAATTGTACGACTTAACTTTGTAATAACGTACAAAATATAACATATTTCTATAATTTTGGATATGATTCTTTACATATTTGGAGATGCTCCTGTTTTTACCAGTTAAATACTTAAAATGATGAACGCAAGTGATTCATAATAATAAATGATTCATGAACTGATTTGTATATGGTTAATTAGATTTAAAGCCTACATTACATTAAAAAACTATTTTGCCCATAAATTGACTTTGGATTTTCAAAGCTGTTAGTAAATATTGGCATGTTTGTACATGTAGAAATCGGGGACTTGGGCCGTAAATAGACTTTGATACTGGAATGTGGCCTTTCAAGGATGCTGCTGAGCGGTGCGCCGGCCTCGTTTGCTAGAAGGTGTGGCCGACTCGAGTTTGCCGTCTCACAGACTACATTCCTATACAAATACACACTCTTTAAACCTATAATTCTTGGTAATCTCATAAAACTTTATGAATCAGTTAACTACACTGCACATGTAAAAGATAGCTTCAACGAATACAAAACATCTGCGTGCTTTGACTAAACAAAAGCGGCTATTTATTTACGAAGCCAATTTTTTAACAATATAAAGCGTCATTTCTTTTTACTAGACACTAAAATACGAAAAGCACACTCTGATGCGATTGGTTAGCGCTCTCTATGCCGGTTTTGAGAGAGCGCGTTTCCGATTTTGTTTTTTTTTTAAGATTTTGTAATATTTTACGCCATACAATCTTCATTATGAAAACTTTGATGTTATTTCGCGAGCGTTTGTGCTTGGTAATTTATTTTGCGACGCGTTTAACGTTCATTCCGAGCGTGTAACCACTTTCCAACAAGTAAATATGTGAACATGAACATTTTATAGTATCTAGTTTGCGAAATTACCATAGTCGTTCTAAATGTGAAATTGGAAGTACGCGCTGCTGTTAAAGGCATATCGGAGCATGTTCTCGTGTTTAATATTAAATTGGAGTCATTTTAGACTTTAATAAAAGAGGCTAACTGACAATGGCCGAAATAAGGTACGCTATCGACCGTTGTAATCGCTAGCCATATTATAAAAGTAAATGCATTTTTCCTTTTGCCCGAATAACGCTGGTCTTCCTGTAGCGAGTGTGGGGTTGAACTACGTGCTAATGTGTTTTACGATCCCGCTGACTCAATTTTTTTATGAGGCATATTTGTGTAATGGTCGTTGATGTTACATTCATTATGTTTATCTGTTTTACTGTTTGGAATGATTTAGAAGCAATTTGATTAATTTACTTGGTTACTATTACTATTAAATTGGATTTGTATATTTATAAACACCTACAATAAATCTAACATAAAATTTTGTAGATCTGAGTAAAAAAAACTTCTGAGACATACCAATATTTAAACCAGTTGAATTACAAACTCAATATAGCATCAACAAACTAAACTAGGCATCTCAGTTCTCAGGAGACGTGATTCTTGACGAGTTTAAATAAGTTATCTATCCCCATCTTCGTTCAAATACAGAGCGACTTAAATATATGGATTTTTGGTTGGGGCGGACTGAAGGTAATTTTTTACTGAATTCAGACGTACCTTTTTAAAATACCGTGTAGGCCGTTCCGGGTGGGCCCGTCTTGGCCGCTTATTGCTCGCGTAGGCCGCGTAAATCTTGAGGGTGTACAGTGACGCCCAAGGGTGAAAATAGAATCGCACTTACAAAAATTAAGCAACGGAAGGCGAACGGTGTTGTAGGGGAAAATTGTTGATGTGTTTATTTAAAATGCATTACGCGTGCATAACGTTATTTCGGCACATTTGTTTGGGTTTAACGCACACATTTTTTGTATTTGTTTTATAAATCTAAATAATGATATATTTATAATAGTGGCTCTAATCTAGATTTGGTATAACCTAAAATCCTGTTTTAGACTTTAAACGTAAACATTTTCCCCCTTATTATCTATTATCTATCTATATATATATAAATGAATTTCTGTTCGTTAGTCTCGCTAAAACTCGAGAACGGCTCGACCGATTTGGCTAATTTTGGTCTTGAATTATTTGTGGAAGTCCAGAGAAGGTTTAAAATGTAGATAAATATGAAAATGCTCGGAATTAAATAAAAATAACAATTTTGTTTTTCCTTTGATGTGTCGCCCGTCGGACGGATTCCTTTTGTTTGTTTTAAGTTTATTTTATACAAAAGTTTAGGTCTTTTATTTATCGANGAGAACGGCTCGACCGATTTGGCTAATTTTGGTCTTGAATTATTTGTGGAAGTCCAGAGAAGGTTTAAAATGTAGATAAATATGAAAATGCTCGGAATTAAATAAAAATAACAATTTTGTTTTTCCTTTGATGTGTCGCCCGTCGGACGGATTCCTTTTGTTTGTTTTAAGTTTATTTTATACAAAAGTTTAGGTCTTTTATTTATCGATTGAGGCACTACGAAGTCTGCCGGGTCAGCTAGTTTTGGAATATAAAAGTTCTATTACAAAGTTTTTTCATTGCCTGAATCATACATAGTATGCTAAGCTAACTTTGCAAACATGATACAGGCGAGTTTATCCCATCTTCTTTATTTGTAGGGCACGTAGCGCACGACATTTGGTACCAAATTGCCTCGAGCAGGCTTCGTGACACTCGGCGTTGCCTCCCCATCCCTTTTTGAGCCTAATGCCCCTACGCACACGTACGATATTCTTTTTGCAAGCGCGCCCTGACGAAATAGAACCAACATTGAAATTCATGAGTGTTTATGACAACCGCTTTTAGACAAACATCTATATGTGTACTCAATTTGTATTTAGGCCATTCGAATGGCATGCCAATTCGTTTATAATTTATAATTAAATTTTACTAGGCGAAGGAGAATAATAATCATGCGAAAATCATTTTAATACTTGTATTATACATACAGATGGAGCTTGCATTGCCTGTATTACCTGTTATTAACTAATTAAAAGTAAGTTACATGCATTTGTAAAATTGATCATATATTCTGAAAACAAAGATAACTTAGATTTTATTTTATATTTCATTCCTCCAAGCATAGATTACTAATTATTTTTTTTAATTCAGAGTCACATAACAATGTCATTACATCAGTGTGTCTTGCGGTTTGAGCTTACACTGTTTATCAGTTCTGACATTTGATATTTGTATTATTTTATGATGATTTTATATTATTTGATATTTATTATATACTAGCTGACCCGGCAGACTTCGTAGTGCCTCAATCGATAAATAAAAGACCTAAACTTTTGTATAAAATAAACTTAAAACAAAGAAAAGGAATCCGTCCGACGGGGGGATATCAAAGGGAAAACAAAAGTGTTATTTTTTATATTCCGAGCATTTTCATATTTATCTACCTTTTAAACCTTCTCTGGACTTCCACAAATAATTCAAGACCAAAATTAGCCAAATCGGTCCAGCCGTTCTCGAGTTTTAGTGAGACTAACGAACAGTAATTCATTTGTATATATATATAGATATGATTCTTTTGGCGGACCAAGACTTGGTGCTTGTGGCAGAGAATTTGACGTTCAATTGCATTTTAAAAGAAAAACAACAGACCTTCGTTCCACAGTTAATTATGTATCGCCAGTGAAAGACGTTAGCACGTGTAGATATTATTTGTATTGAAGTAATTAATATTCCGTATATTATAATAGGGTGTCTCGGACTAGTGAAATTTATTGATTTACTCATCCCGCATTCAAAACGTTGTTGTTCAAGACAACCAAACTTACTGGTGGTATGACCTCTTACTGGTGGTAGGACCTCTTACTGGTGATAGGAGGACCCTTTACTGGTGGTAGGACCTCTTGTGAGTCCGCACGGGTTGATACCACCGCCCTGCCTATTTCTGCCGTAAAGCAGTAATGCGTTTCGGTTTGAAGGGTGGAGCAGCCGTTGTAACTATACCTGAGACCTTAGAACTTATTTATTATTATTTTTTATTTATTGCTTAGTTGGATGGACGAGCTCACATCCCAGCTGGTGTTAAGTGGTTACTGGAGCCCATAGACATCTACAACGTAAATGCGCCACCCACGTCCAGATATAAGTTCTAAGGTCTCAGTATAGTTACAACGGCTGCCCCACCCTTCGAACCAAAACGCATTACTGTTTCACGGCGGAAATAGGCGGGGTGGTGGTACCTACCCGTGTGGACTCCCAAGAGGTCCTACCACCAGTGATTACGCAAATTATAATTTTGCAGGGTTGGTTTTTATAACACGATGTTATTCCTTCACCGTGGAAGTCAATCGTGGACATTTGTTGAGTACGTATTTCATTAGAAAAATTGGTACCCGCCTGCGGGGTTCGAACACCGGTGCATCGCTACATACGAATGCACCGGACGTCTTATCCTTTAGGCCACAACGACTTTTTTTTTTTATTGCCCTTGTAGGCAGACGAGCATACGGCCCACCTGATGATGAGTGGTTACCGTCGCCCATGGACTTCAGCCATGCCAGGGGCAGAGCCAAGCCGCTGCCTAAAAAACCTTATGTCTCAAGGTGGTGGCGCATTTAGGTTGTAGATGTCTATGGGCTCTAGAAACTACTTAACACCAGGTGGGATGTGAGCTCTTCCACACATTTAAGTAATAAAAAAAGAACATCATGTTAAGTTAAAAACTTTAAAACCTCAAAGAATAAAAATTTAATATTATTAAAGTTCTTGAGATGCTGAAGCAACTAGTCGCTTTTAGCTACTCCAGCTTGACTTCGCTATTTACAAGGAGACGGCACAAACTTAGAGCCACAAACATTTCACGTTTGCTCTTTTATTTTATTGTTTTGTTAGCTTTGCGAAAGATATTTCAGTTCTAAAAGCACTTCGACAAGACGTTTTAATACATCGTGAGCCATTGCATATTTTTTTTATTTTATCTACGAATGGCCACGAAGAGGATGCGTTTCTTGTTTTAACTTTATTAATGGCGCAGAAAGCTAGATCCAAATTCTGCATGTCAACTTAAGGCAACACTGAAGTTCCTGATCACGCAGGAGCAAGTCATCGTCGTCGCCATAGACACGTCCGTTCGGATCTATCAGTTCCAATAACTGTTGCATTAGATACCTTCGGCTCTAACACTAGGAGCAGGTTTAGAGATCCCGGTAACCGTACTCGTCGAACTCGGCAAAGAGTTCGATGTGCAACCTAACCCATGCATCAGCCCGTTGAGTTTCTCGCCGGATCTTCTCAGCGGGTCGCGATTCCGATTTGATAGTAGATTCATTGACAAAGCAGCTACTCTTGAGTTGTTAGGTCTTCTTCGGAGGCGCTCGGACAGCAGTTAGCAAATCCCACCCCTCCTGGCTGAACCTTGCTCGCCCACCTGTCCTGGTGAAACTGGAAGGTCCTCCAGGCCACCAGTAATAATTAAAACATAAAAAAAAACACTGAAGTCTTAATTGCCGCTGGAAACATGATTCCCTAGCAACATATGTAAATAGGTATGATGATGGACCACACATGTACGGATTGTAACATGTATTATTACAGGAAGAATTAGATAAGTGCGTAAGGCAGGGATACTACTGCTGTGGTTGAGCAACGGAAGAGCTATTAGCCGCATGAGAAGTGATTAGCTCGGGAAAGCTGGTTTTAAATACTCATGATACAAATCTGTATCCTAATTATAAGGCAAACCATGATCATATTGCGATAGTGTGTATGCAAAAGATATTTTATAGGTGAAGCAATATGATTTCATTTTCAAGATCTTCGAAGCGCGTTGAAGTTTCAATTTCATTAAAAAAAAACGTAACGTCAATAACAGTTAAATTCCAATCCGAGCCCCACTTTTCTTCGACATCGGAGTTCTTAACGTAATCACGACTTGCAATTTGTTACGGATTCAACAATGCACCTCTTAAGTTCTACGTTGGAACAAAATAAAAGAGTTTCCTTTTTAAGTTCGCTAAATGAAGCCGACTACAAAAGGCGGAGCGGGGCGTAATTCAAATGAACGCTCGTCGACCGCTCCCCACTTTGATTCTGTACTTTGTAAAGTTAAAATTTTCCAAAGTTTCATTCGCAGGACTCCGCGAACACTCTCAACTTTTATATCAACTTTAAAATCTGACAACGGAATCTCTCTTTAAGTTCAATACAGTTGTTTAATGAGGTGGAAAAATAATCGGCGGTGCCGGAAACTGGTAATGAAGTTGTAACGATATACCTACTACCGTGTATCTCTTGACGAGGTCAACACCTATGTATGTTATGTGAGTTGTGTTGGTCTGTAGAACGTTCAAGTACAGACATTAGAGTCTATTGTTTGGTGTTGTTGTTATGTAGATATCAACATTATTTATCCATTCACTGTCGCATACCGTGACAATCATGTTATACAATTTATATTGCTAATGTGTCAATTTGAACAAATGGCAAGGTTGACTCTGTTAATAGCCGAATAATGTTTATAAGCTGCGCTTAGATTTCTTAAATTCATTATTTTGATTTTAGGCAATTGATTTAGATTAACGAATTAAACAAACATTGAGGTCAATTATATACATAGTAAATCGCATTTTGGTCCTCACGACACAGGCTATGCCTAGTGTGAGGATCATTGGTTAATTTTATATTGTTGATGCTTTCTGCGTAATCTCTCAGTTTGTTAAATATGTAAATAGTACTCTAGGTCATTTAAGAGTTTATGTAGTAAATAAAGAAATTATTATTATTATTATTATTATATTAGAACGGTGATTCATCAAATAATAAATTTATTATTTTTGTAAGTGTATAAAAAAAACTTAAAAATTACAGCACTAGTAGTTATGTCTTCTCTTGGGATCTTGATTTAGTTTTTAAGACATTATTCGAATTAGCAAAAGTAATTCATTCAGAAACCAATAAATCATTATTTTTATAAATAATTCTGCTGGAACCTTTGATATCTGACCTTATGTCTCTAATTTCGAGTTATTATATCTTAGCCGTATATTGATAATCTCCACGTGTATATCACGGATGTAATTATCGTACACAAGGCATTTGATTAACAGCGGCATTCTTTGAGAAAATTACACGCTATTTCTATTTCTGGAAATCGCGGTACCTTTCAATCTAATGCTCAATCAATAATGTAATAAATTAATTGAAATATCGGGGCTACGAAAGAGAAACAACATCATTAAAATGTTCACGAACAATAACGGGCTATATGTTATTTGAGAGCTACAAATTTATAATGTACAAAAACTTTAAAAAAAAAACTGGCTTTTTATCATACAATAATAAATAATGTAAAAACGAAACAATCTTTGGCTTATGATCACAATTTATTGTACTATAATTCAATTAATTTGAATGCTATTTATCACTAAAAGTTCAAGTTAGATTTACCGTTGCGGTCCATAATGAAATAGCCACAACGAATTCGATCGTGGTACACGGTAATTTGCGGCTTTAGCATCGAAATTAGCCGATGTATTACAAAACCTATATTTGCGAAATAATTTAATCAACAAGTTTTATTTATGCAATTCAGATATTAATAATATCTAGCGTTCATTTATAAACCTAGAATTAGAACCAATTGAGTAGTTGTTTGTCAAGAAACAAGAGGTTAAGAAATTGTCTTAAAATTTCCATTATTACGAACCACTTACAGAAATGTGAAATAAAGAATATCAGCACCATTTCTTTACATAAATGATGTTATATTTTAAGTATTTACTATGGCACAGTAAAATATACCTAGACAATCCCGGCCCATCTTATATCAAGCCGTGACCTGAGCTTGTAGTATAAGGCGCGTTTAACCTTGAGACATTAACCCAAAGTCTCAATGATGAGACTAAAATATGCGCCGAACACGATTATTTGAGGCCTCCGATTCAAACAGTACAGGAAGCTCACTACTAATTTTAATTGATTTAATCTAATCTAATCTAATTTAAACTATTATTAGTTGTTTATATGGTGTTGTAATGTGTTGATTATATAGGAGTCTAATCGAGTAGAAGGAATTAGCGTCAGACATCGATTCGACCGCTAGTCACGAAACAGCCGAGGCAGCCGCATTCCAAGCGTTCATGCCGAAGGTATTACAGCCTTCGAAAATGACGTCATCCTAACTACCTAACAGTAGAACTGAACGGATATCTATATATATTAATACGTGAAGCAAAAACTTTGTACCCCTTTTTACGAAAATTGCGCGGACGGAGGAGTGTGAGAACCTTCCCACACTTATAGAGAATATAGAGAAGGAGTGCAGAATACCAAATTTTTTTTTAAATTATGCAAAAAAATACATTAAATCAATAAAAAATACATTACACACACTACCATGTGTTTGACACATGTACACACGCATGCATACTATTTGTTTATTGTCAAGCTTTTCTTATTGCTTAAAGTCTGCGGTCAAATTGAGAATAGATTAAATATTATTTGTCTGTATAAATATTTGTCTAAAGTGTTGTCTTGGCGAAGTCTTTGATTATAGAAGTATAATAAATAGTCTTTGACAATAGAATCATAATAGTGTACAGACTTGTAATTTCAATTGATTATAGTTGAATTTAGACTACAGGGGGACCACTAGTTGACTTAAGTACCTGAATCCGTCATGGGGAAGACACTAAGCAAATGATTTTGAAAACAGATTTATATTTTATGTTGCTTGAAAGATTGGACAAGATAAAGAATGAGTATATCAGAGAAAGTGTGAAAGTGGCCCCGGTAAGCAACAAATTAAGGAGCGGACGGTTAGCGTGGTATGGACATGTGATGCGTCGAGAGAAGATGCTTGTGACTAGGAGATGTATGGAAATGGTAGTGCAAGGTAGAGGAGGGAAGAGGTCGACCGAAGAAGACATGGATGGAGTGTGTGAATGACGATATGAGAGAGAGAGGAGTGAGTGTTGAGATGACGGCTGATAGAAGAGAATGGAAGAGAAAAATTAGCTGTGCCGACCCCACCTAATGGGATAAGGTGGAGAAAAAGAAGAGTTGCTTGAAAGATTAATTTCGAATATTTCCTTCTGAACATTTTCATGTGTTTGGTTGGTAAATAACACAAAAGTTGTCTTAAGCGAAACTTTAATAAAACACGAAACGCGGTTGAAACGAAATGAATTCCGAGGCATCTCTAGGAAGAGTTTCACCATAATGAAATTCTTTAAATATCGTTCTCTCCCTCATGGAGATTAAAATTCAAGTAATTGTGCGTGCGGTTTCACTACGACCAGCACAAGACTTTGAATAAAACTCGCTTAAAACCTGTATAATTTACTGAGCAAAATACGTATACATATTTTTTTAATTGAGTTTAACAATTTTGTACATTTAGTGTAAACAAAACTCAATATATAAACGCAAATAGCTTACTGGCGACTGTATTTTTTTTGTGAGACTCAAATATAATTGGAATAAATTTTTTTTTATAGGATCTTCATAAAACGTAGACTAGTAGCAGGATGTATAGTAAGCAAACGGCTGCCCCACACTTCAAACCGTAACGCATTACTGCTTCACGGCAGAAATAGGCAGGATAGCCGTACCTACCCGAGCGGGCTCAGAAGACGCAAAATAGATTAAAATATAAAATCAATTATTGGTACTTCTAAGTATTATTTAAATTTCTGTTGAAATAACCATGAGATTAAACTGTAATACCTATCTGAAATTAACATTATTACATATAACTTAACCTTGAATTTTTTGTGATTTTTTTTGTTTCGTAACCATTAGTGACTGTTCACATATAATTAACAAGACAAAGATTTTAAATTGAGCTATTCAAAAGATTTAAAATATGTGTAGACGGTAAGCTGTATGTATTACAGTCGAACTAAATAAAAAAGTAATTAATTCTTCTTTGGCTATAAATAACATTATTGTACGTTAATCCGTGTGCGTTGCCATTTAATTAATCAATTATCCCCGGTCAACAACTGTAACAAAACGGAGTTATCAAGCATTGTGCGGACATGACAGTGCTTATTGGATAATAAACTTTGTCGAATAGCACGGAACCCGGGACGCAGACATGATAAATGATTAAATTAATGTTGTGTACAATGAAGTTTATTGAAATTTCAAACACAGGCACGGTCGGGTAACAGTGTCGGCTATTAGTCGCCCGGGACACGTAGCGCTTACAACCTGCCGTGCAAATATTTATCCACATTGGATTTACGTGTTAAACGTACTGAATTGTAATCAGCTTTGATTGGGAACTCACCACCGGTTCCCATTATCCCATCCTGCCGACGGGTTGTAATGATTCATGTTGTGTAAACTTTTACATGATTCTCGGGGATCCGTTTGCTGTGATGTAAATTGTTAGCTTTTGGGACAAAGCTTAACATATTTCGAAGGTAAATACCTAATACAAATAGCAGCATTTGGTGTGGTATTTTTTAGATTTTCGTTGGTTGGACGCAGCGTTTTTTAAGGTCTATATTAAAGTCTATTTCATTCTAACAGTTAAATTTAACTACCGTTTACATTTAAATTTCTTTGCACATAAGAGGAACTAACAGTATTTTAGGTTAGGAAATTCAGATGATTTAGAGTTTTCGATTTCACAGTAAAGATCCCAATTATCCAAAAGTTATTTGAAAGCCGATTAATCCTTAGAAGTAGGTTTAATCATAATACTACCATATATGTCTATACATACATCTATTTGTACCTTGAAAACAGTAGGCAACCAAGGGGCCTATCTTTTACTTCTTCGTACTGTTATTAGTATTGACCCGTTCGACCATAATCACTGACACTTCAAAATTTAGATTTATTTTGTCTGTTTCCAGATGTTTTATTGATAGCACTTAAGTTCGTTTTATGGCTATTGAATATATAAAAAAATAGATGACAAATAGCTGAACAAAACCCACTAAGCCATTTTATATTTGTTTATTTAATTATAAATATTGTCTGATGTAAAACAAATCCACTGAATGAATTTCAAATATTTTTTATGGATTGATTACGCTGAATTCTATTATTATCGTCTGATTTTATTTCACTTCTCCATCTCTCTCCTCGGGATAAGCTCCCAGCAATTTAATTAGGATATCACTGAGTCGCTCGAACTGTTGAAGCCGTAACTCGATATCCTCCAAACATCGTACGCTTAAAATTTTCACTGGGTATTATTGAGGGCCCGGATATCGCACTGTTTTGAATTCTATGAAAGCGTACCATCGGAGTATACTGGTAAAACTCGGTCACGTTCCGCTGTGATTTTCGTTGGATGTAAAAAACATTAAATTCTGGAAGAAAGAGCGTCATTTATTTTATATCGACCGATATCTATGACATATACTTTTCCTGAAGTGCCAACTACAACTGTACTAAGTTTCATAACAATCCGATTAATGGTTTAGGAACGCATAGAAGACAAACATTCCTATATATCTTTTTTTGTAAAAAGATATAGTTTAGGAAGGAAGGATTACTGGTGGTTCGAGGGCCTTTCCAGTTTCATTAGGACAGGTGAGCAAGCAAAGGCTCAGCCACGAGCGAGCCTTCATCTATGGTTAGAACTTATATATCTACTTATACTTTTAACTTAACTACTAATTAATTCATGGTAAATAATTATATTGGAAACCTACCGCCACAAAATATTGTTCCTCCCCAAAAAATAACAATAACATCCACATACTTAAAATAATACTGTTGATTATTGATAGAACCCTATTAACAACGGATCGCATTTATTATAGCTTCAGATGATTATTTCTCTGTTACAATCCATTCACTTTTGCAGTCGACTGTACATAAATTCCGAAAAATAACATTAAGTCTATCGTCCTACCAATTGCTCGGTAGGGGCCTTTCCTTTGTAGTCATTTTCTATAATTTAAAAATTGTATAATGGTGTGGTATTGGGACACGACAGACTCGCGAGGGTGCAAGTTTTGCATTTAGCTTTAAACGTTATTACAAAGCAATTAAGACTTCTATCGCATATCTCGAGGTGACTACTTAATGTTCTGTTAGCCACTTGAATTCCAACCGATCGAAATATTGGAATAACGTAATAAAATATTGAATTATAAGTACCTAATCATTCGAAATATCAATCTGAAATATATTAAGCAGGAAAAGTACTACCAACCTAACTATTTCTGTGGTGAGCACACATGCACTCCATTTCGATGAGCACTGCACTACTGTTGAAGCAACTGAGATATCGACCTCATGTCTCAATCACTCAGTATTAATTAGATCTTGTGTTTTCATAAAAATGCATACTAAAACAATTTGAAACGAAATAAAATTTATAGTTCAACTGAAATGATTTCTTCCCTCACTTTGAGTTTAATTATACTTTCAAAGCACACATAGAGTACGTTTTTATTTTTAAGAAGTATTGTTGCAATTCAAGGAGATCACTGTAGACAGTATTTCGCTTAGAAAGCGAAAGGCAATTGTTTCTAATTGTTACGCAAGCGCCTCTCAATATTCGTCGCAAACGCGAAGTAAATAATAGAAGCTAACAAAGGAAGCTTCCTTGTTTACATTTAAAAAGAAATTCAATCTGACGTATTTACATCGGAATTAACATTACAAAATACGACACCTACGTTTCACCTAACAACACATGTAATATCAAAAGGGAAACACGATTCCGTTTCGATCGCGGCGGCGAGGCGATGTAATTAAGAAAATATTTCGTGAAACGGTAGGTAGGTAACTAATTTGTAAATCATGTTTCCAGACGAAGCAGCGGTGATCGTACTGAACGTAGGCAATTATATAAACGACAATCAACGGTACAAAGGCGTCGGGGGAAGGAAAGTCTTCTAATATAATTATACAGATATGGCACGTTAACGCGGCGCAGTGTGACGGCTGACACGCCGCTGGCAAAACGCTGCGTTAACGTAATAATCACGCTCGACAGCACACGCTCCGATTACTATGAAAATTAGCGTCTTTGCCTTATCTCGCTTCTTAATAATCTTTTTTATCCATATCACAATATGTGGGGTGTGTTAGCGGTGCTAATACGCAAGTCGGTCTCAAGTAACTGTGGCCGATCTTATGTGGAGCGTATCTGAGAATGTTGGAGTTAATTACGTTGCTACAGAAAATTAAATAATTTATCGTGTTCTAATTTTTTTAACAGTTACCATGAAGTTTACGATGCTTTAAAATGTATTTATTACTTCTAGTGTTTTTTTTATAAATTCGTAGAAATTGATTCGATGAGAAGTCATTTCTATCGCTTGTTTGGTTCGAAATATTCTTCATGGAAAAGTAAGTTTTTTTTTTTTTTTTATTGCTTTGATGGGTGGACGATCTCACAGCCCACCTGGTATTAAGTGGTTACTGGAGCCCATAGACATCTACAACGTAAATGCGCCACCCACCTTGAGATATAAGTTCTAAGGTCTCAGTATAGTTACAACGGCTACCCCACCCTTCAAACCGAAACGCATTACTGCTTCACGGCAGAAATAGGCAGGGCGGTGGTACCTACCCGTGCGGACTNACGTAAATGCGCCACCCACCTTGAGATATAAGTTCTAAGGTCTCAGTATAGTTACAACGGCTACCCCACCCTTCAAACCGAAACGCATTACTGCTTCACGGCAGAAATAGGCAGGGCGGTGGTACCTACCCGTGCGGACTCACAAGAGGTCCTACCACCAGTGAAAATTCGTCGAAGGTAGTTCCTCAAAAATTTTACACGAAAATCCGCTAATCCCAATTTGAATTTGATTCATCTGTTAAATGTTTACGAGACAGGTGCTGGAGTCGTTAATTATCCAACAATAAATCAAGTTAATAGGGAACTTATAATGTAGGCGCAATTTTTAACAAGATTAAAAACCCCAGTGTCAAAAGTTAAGCGGATTTCAAAACAAAATTTACGTCTGTTTACAGCCAACCGCAGCGGGGCACTGATAAAACGAAAACGAAATCAGTCATGACTAAATTTGGATCTTTTGGCCCAGTTCCGTAACAATTTTCTCTAATGAGTTATGTCAACACTCATTATTTTTAAAACCATTATTCCATCATTTCGTTACGAGATTATGTCTTTATTTACTTAGCAACGTTAAATCGAGTTTTGACTAAAAAATCATGACCGAAAAATTATAACCGTTTTTAAATTCGGTTTTGTTCCCGAATTGTTCACAGTTTACATAGTAGATTATTCCTCTACGTATTGTTGACGGAATCCTAACGGCATTAAGGTGTGTTTTCACCTCGGGCATAGAATAAACAGTGTTTTATTTTTAAATAACAAAGGGAAAGCTCGGCGAAAACGCTCACAAAATAAAACTTCACGCTTTATTTCTACAAAGGGCTTTGCAGACAATGTTCTATACTCTTTTATAATCTTCCCGGAAAAATCGCCCTTGATCCTGGCACACCTGTTAGTTTTCCACCTTTGTTGCTATTTTCTTCGATTTTCACGAGCACAATCTTTATTATAAAATATTCATGAAACTTGTGTTCGAAACGCCGGAGCTAAAATAAGGCTAAATGGTTGGGAAATATTACAATTTTTTTTCTAATTATTAATTTCTTATGTGCTATTTCTAGGACCGTTACCGAATACGAAGGTGGCTGATAATTCCAACACGGGAACACTAGAATTGCGAGAATAGTGTTTAAAATATATGTTTTTCATGGCTCCGTAACAGTTGATATACAACTCAACTGAGACAGTGACCTCGTACCTGAAACTGGGTGATGGAATTGACGATATGGAGTATTCCGGCCCCAGCAATCATTTATGATAATAAGCCCTAGTTCGCCCATGTAAACAATTAATAAAAAGAAAGAAGAAAGTATAATATAATGGATGAGTTGGCTTTTTTCACACTGGACCGCATAATTATTGCGTTGCAGAATTGTTAGGCAAAATAATGGTCCATAGTCGGATTTGCAATACGCTGTACTGTAAAAAATTATGATTTTTGGCTAGTTTAATTTTGTGATCCCTGGCACCATTTTGTAATGTCAGTTTCATGAACAGTTTTCCTACACTTCGTAAATCGATCTCAATACAGTACGATATTACGGGCACTGTCCTCATTTCATTGTCGTTGAGAAGTCGAAAATTGAATTGGAGTAACAGTTATCCTAACAAATTTATAGACATTAATTAATTATCTTCGGTTTTTGCGTGTCCAAATTCTAATTAAAACTACTTTTACCGTTTAATCTCCCATTTTTTACTGTCATGATAATTGATCGTATTATTTTCGAATATTTCGCAGTTTTCGTGGTCACGGATGTGGCCGTCCGCAGTAGTTTAAACTACTAATTATTTATCTTTCCAATTAATTTCGTCCTTGATGTGTTCGTAGACTTTGTAGCTTTGAAATACCGCGCACTATGACTAAGATCTCATAATCTACTTAAGCATTACAAGTCACTTTGAATTCGTCATGCAATTGCAAATCTTGTTTTATATGTACCTATGGAGAAAAAAGCTGTTGTTTGTTAATGCTACGAACAGTTCTTAATATTTCTTAATTTATAATGTTGTATCTATTTTACGGATTCTAACAATGTATTGCCTATTTAAATACTTCGTAGTCTATTTTTGGGTGTTAGTACTAAAATGCGGTTACTCGCCACGATAATAATAATTGTAAATAACCACTTCGATAGAATTTTCAGGATACTTTGGAAAAGCATGAGAACTTTTAATAAGTTTTAATAATTTCAAAAGGGCAAAAATATTAGGAACGAATTGAAACAAAAATTTTTAGTAATAACTCATTAAACATTAGAAGTGTAATTTTAATAATTCTGAAAATTTCGAACTACTCGTAACTTTGAATCTGTTTCTCAAAACCTTTCGTAGTGATGAAGTAGGACTTTTCGTACCTCTCACTTCCATAATGGCACATTCTCGACATAAGCCAAGCAATCCCTGCTTTCACAAATTTGAATACTTCACTTTGTTCAGATTGATGTATATGATAACAGCCTTATTAAACATTCAATTCGAGTATACGTAAACTCATTTTCGAGGCTGGCTCGAAATTCGTCAGTTAAACCTCTAAATAATTTTTGTGTAGTCTTGAAGCGACGCACCGCAGTTCTTACGTCTGTCATCCAGATTTAATATCACATCTCCCGTTTTGTAAGGTTTCTACCGGGAGGCAATTTCCCTCCTAAAATTGTATTTGGACGAATACGCGTGAACTTAATACGTATGCGACCTGAAAGACAAATTTTGCTTTTATATATTGTCGTTCACGAACATGAACGTTGCTTATCTCCTCGGTTTTTATGTTTTTATATATATTGATGGTNGTCTGTCATCCAGATTTAATATCACATCTCCCGTTTTGTAAGGTTTCTACCGGGAGGCAATTTCCCTCCTAAAATTGTATTTGGACGAATACGCGTGAACTTAATACGTATGCGACCTGAAAGACAAATTTTGCTTTTATATATTGTCGTTCACGAACATGAACGTTGCTTATCTCCTCGGTTTTTATGTTTTTATATATATTGATGGTTTTATGTTACGTATATATTTATATACATGCCTATTATATAGAAATCTGTGTCATTTATAAACCGAGCTAAAGGTAAATCAACATGAAAGGATATGTTAATCAACTAACGAAGCCACATAAAATATGAAACAAATTAGACGGGGAAATTCGTGATATCAATTTCATATATTATGTATTTTTGGAGCTTCATAATAACATGCGTGTCGTTTATCGTGCTCGTAACTTCTCAATTATAAGTCCTACAAAATAGAGTACCAATAAGAAATTTGATAGTTACGAATTATTTTAATTTGTCACAAAATGTATGAAGTTTTTAATAAAAAGAACCCTGGTCTTTAATGGAACGGCCAACTATAAGAGATTCCGAAATACATAGTTTCCTTTAACAAATCGACTTCTCTAAGGCGACCGGCTGCCGTCGTTTCTCAATCTGAGTTACTAGTGGAAGGAGGTGGCGGAAAATCTTCCTATATCAGATTTTATGGAAGGGTTAAGCGTTTCAAATCTATTCTGACGTTGCGTGTTATCTACTTTCCTTTAAGATTTGGGCTCAATATTTTAGATTGACTCGTTTCAGTCCTGTTATACAGATTTATGGGCATTCCATAAAATGTTGATACTGATATAAAATAATAAAAAGCTGGTTTCTTCATGTGAAAAATGTACTTCGAAATTTGAGCGCTTAAAATATTTATAGGTTCTAGAACTATACACTTTTAAAATGATGCTAATCATTTTGATTTGAATGAAATGTAATACTTCTGAAAGCTTCACTTCTACCATGTGTAAAATAAAAACACAGCTTTTTGTGTATTCCACGAAACCTATGATTGGTCTTTATTTTTTTTAAATCTGTTAGTTAATGTAAATAATTATGTGTTAACGCTGTTGACTTAAAAAAAAAAGATTTAAAAAATTTTAAATAGTCAAATAAATGTTAGCTAACAAACTTCAAAGATCGTAATTTCGTTATTAGCTATTGAATAAACGGTTTTCGATTTATTCCGTTTTATTAATAATGTCCAAGCTTTATTTAGGTAAAATATTCTAAAATATGTATATTTGAAGAAGGGTTTATTCAAATAGTATGATGTCAGTCTCGACTGACACTGCAAATATTAAAAGTTAAACAGTTCATATTAAGAGCACTTCCTGGCTTAATATTGTACAAAAAGCTTTGTTAGTTTATTTTAAATGAACATTTCAACTTAATTTTATTGTGAAACTATCTTAATGAAACAAAAATGGCATTTAATCATAATAAACAAAGTTGATAACATTTGCATTATCCTCCAAGTTCGTCTTATCTTCTATCTGGGGAGGGCCGAGATTCCCTTCATTGTGGGGAAATCGCACGATTCTGACTGCCATCACTGACTAACAGTCATACAGCACCAGAGAAAATTTACATCAGCCGGTTTAATGTCGCGAAGCAATTTCATTTCGTGCAAGGAACGGGGCAAAACACGTCCAGCCAGCTCTGAGATTCGTAGTCCTGTAGTAAGCCTTCACGTGCGAGACCACGTAGAATGGTCACGTCAAATCGGTAACGATGCGTCGGGTGATACCGCAGCAAGACAAATGTGTCGCATATTCTGGAGGCGTCGTCTGCTATCTCAAAACCTTGAATTTCCCATTTTCTTTAAACACGTATAAAAAGTGAAGTAAATTGGTTTATTGTGCACTCTATATTGAGGCTGTTTTGTTTTGTAATTAACTTCGAAAAGCTCTGTAATGTTTTTTTTTCAGTCGGAATCCATTTATTAAACATATGGTGTGCTTGAAGTATTAAGTTTTAATTTTTAATATTAAATCGATCAAAGAATCAGTTGCAATCTTAAAACATTGGTGTGCGTTAAATTATCTAAACCTAAAATGTTATACTTAATTTTTTTTCGTATGTTACGTAATATTTGATACATTGATGCCACATTTTTGAATGTGTATTTTTTAACCTAATTCTTATTATTATTCATTTTCTCTGCTGTTTTTTTTCTTCATTTTGTTATAGAATTAATTAACGTACATGTAGGAAATCTTAAAAAGTTTTTTTTTGTTGGACAATTATTATTAAGCCGTATCATTCCTCCTAATCTATGTACCGCTAATCCTTTTCGTCAGGTCTCAAATATGAAAAGATGACACACGAGTCGGTAATAATGTCATTTGGTAAACAATAGCTTTCAGCAGAGAACAGCACAGATAAAATTGAGAAACAGGTAAATATTAGCCACCGTTAGAAGCAATTTACCACTTTTATGGACGTTAAGTGACTTCATTACTTGTTTGATTTGCATGCATAGCGGCATAGCCTTATGCATATTAAGTCCTAAATGGAATATATTAATAAAAAATTTCAAAAGCGTGCACGTTCAAAATTAAAAGCGAATTTAATTTTATTTTGCATTTAATTTTGCATTTAATTTTGATGGTTTATTTTGCCGTTTTATGTGTTTATTAAAATCCCCTGAGTTTCTCGCTAGGTCTTCTTAGTGGATCGCGATTCCGGTGGTAGATTCTACGAAGCACTGGTCTTGCTAGGGCTAGGTATTAGAAAATTCTCTTAGGTTGAACCCGTGAGCCCACCTAACAGTTCGCGAGAAGCTGCAATAACCCCATAGGCTACCAGTGAATAATAAGTAAGTAAAAAAAAGTGTGCGAAAATGAAACCTTATTTGAGTTGCTGTTAGCACATCAGGGGAAGTTGCTACTATAGTACTATAAAATTATCCGGATCTGGAATGAAACCATTTCCTCGGTGCTTCCTAAGCACTATGATGTGTGCCTCACACGGGTCTTGAGAGAAATTTCCGTTGTGACCTGTTTGTGGTGTGGTCATGTCCGACAACGATTGCTTGCCATCTATTGAATCGTATACTAATCTATCTATTAATACTATAATAATATTAAAGAAATGACAGACAGAGAGAGAGAGAGAGAGAGAACATACTTTATTGCACACCAAAACACAATTAATATCAGAAAACAGTCAAGAAGCAGATAATGCGGTCTTATCGCTAAAAGCGATTTCTTCCAGACAACCGTTTATCTCTCTCTCTCTTCAATCGGTCCCTCATTGCTGACGATCGTGACTCCGTTTGATTCCGTCAACTAGCTGTCTCCAATAAATTTATATTATTATATTAATAGTTTAATTACCCGAAATTCTGGACAGATAAAGATACAGTAGGTATGTTGCGGTGTACTATTAATAATTCATTCAACTTAGCGATTCATAAGCCTAGTCATTTAGTGTTCTGAACTTAGGAATAAAACTTCTAATTGTCTCGCTCGGGTTTACTTCAAGTAACAACATGAAAAGTTTGTAATTTATTGTGTCATGCGCAATACCATCAGAATTTTTTAATTATCCTGTCATCCTTTTTTTGTTTAGTCGCGTCCTTAAATACGGAAATGACGCTTCACTGTTGGCCAAAGTAATTAAAAATGCTTTTACTATTTATACTCAAAGTTGTATGTAAATTACGAATTTCATAACAGACTGAACGTCTGCATAACTTGCATTAGAAATTTTAAAAGATAAACGTGATGCACATAATACTATGTTTACTAATTAAAATAAAATTAATTCATCACATAAAATGACTTTGTCATCTTTATTATGCAAGGAATACTTTCTCCAAACCTTAAAACATCTGCTTTGGCTGTATATAGGACATACAAATATTCACAGTACGTACGTATAATATATATTAAACCAAGGATTTAGAGGATACGGAACGTGTCAACTGACAACAAAGCTATTTAGATAAGATGAGGCTAACATTTCAATATTAGGTGCCTAGTTTTTAATGAGAAACAAAACATCGATTTTATAAATAAATAAATTTTAGATAGAAAGCAGCGTAACCTTCGGTCTTTTAAAAGCCAATAAAATGTTCAATTAAGTAACTCGACGAGTACCGAGTGCCGACCCATGTACCCGAAATAATACACCTAACGAAATTAAAAGACCTCTAAAGATTTCCCCTCGCCCGTAATATTTTCGCAATGCTTTCAAAATTTAATAGCTACAATAACAATATTTTAACGTGATTTACTCATTTAGAATCTTAATGAATTTCGTGTTATACAACATCTCATTTACGTCTTTAATAATATGCATTCTGAGTATTAGATAACGCTCTGTGATTTGTATCGTTCGCGTTTTTAAAGATCATGTTTCCGTACGTTTTGTTTATAAATCAACCGATTTTTTTTTTTGGCTTTTCTACTTTCGCCGATTATTAATTGTCGGTCGTCGTCATAATATTCAAATAAACGTTGATATATACGATCCAATCAACGCTCTTTATGGCGTTATTTGGGTTACATATTTTTCATCTACATCCGTGTGAATGACGATTAAATATTGTGACATTCGAATGCTAAACGCAAACCGATTTTTAAAGTTCATCATTAATTAATTCGAAACCCGATTCGTGATCGCTCCCGATAAAGAACCAATCTAGTTTGATAACACGAAGGAAATTAATTATTATTATAATGAAGGAATCGTAAAATCAACGACCGCTTTCGGGGCATATCACATTACCATATTTCGTCTAAACTCGTTTAAAGCCTTACAAAGTGACAAAGGAAAGTCCGTACGAGTGTGGAATGCCATATATACATATTTATAAAACACAATGTAGGTAGGTGCCGGTGAAATCGACTCGGAATTCTGTTATCGGCATTTAAGTTTCGGTGACCGTTTGACCTTCACATTTAAAGCGGTCGTGTATACACTGGCATCCTGATGAATGAATTGAATTCACAATTGAGTTTTAAAATATTTTTAGTCATTATAGATCTCGGAATAAAAAGAAGCTTAATCTATACTAATATTATAAAGAGGAAAGATTTGTTTGTTTGTTTGTATTGAATAGGCTCCGAAACTACTAAACCGATTTGAAAATTATTTTCACTGTTTAGAAATTACACTATTCCCGAGTGACATAGGCTATAATATTTTTTGAAAAAAATTAGGGATCCTTACAAAAACTCCAATAATGTAACCCAAGGTGTAAAAAAATTACCGAAAATATTCTTTACATCGCGTGCCCTGCGAAAATTATTGATGATAAAATAAAATTATGTACTACGACTTTGCAGAACATTATTATTTTCGAAAAGTGTCGCGACAGCATATTGTCTAACTATTATAGTTATGCCGCAGTAAGTGTTCTTTTATTTTAAAAAATAAAACAACGTGAATTATTGTTGAAATTTTTGTTAAAGACCCGAGCGGAGCCGGAGCGGGCCGCTTGTAATAATATCAATAGACAGATTGTGAATTACATTTTACAACCAGAGGACTTTATTAACAGTGATAATGGTAGTCCAGCTAACAGTAAAATAGCTTTAAAATATACTTAAGCAATGTTTAAATTCTAAAATATTGTTTTTTTTATAGCTTAGATGAATCGACGAAGTCACGGCTTCATTGGTGTTAAGTGGTTATCGTAATTGATGCAGGAAGAGCTATTTACTGTGATTAATAACTTTAATTTGGTAATTTTGTATAGAAACAATCTTTCATTAATCTATTACTATTATAAATACTGTCTTCGCATTTTTATCTTGGCTAATTTTTTAACTAATAAATTGTACATTTTTTTGAGAAATCTAATCACCTCACGAAATATTATGCTAATATATTATAATAATCGATTCACACTACTGTATAAAACACAAAAATGCATAGTGGGTTTTGGAGATAATTTAAATCCACTAAATCTATAAAATTATCATCGTGATGAAATTGTATGTCATAAAAGATTTGAAAAACATGATAAGCCCTTACCTTATAGATTCCATCGACAAGTTTCGTAAGCTCCTCCGTCTCCATGGCTAAAGATTTTCAATAAACTAATATAAAAACTGTAGTTATTACACGGGAAACTTCATCGGGATAAACAGTGTACGCACAAACAAATTTCGACTTTAACACTTCGCGCACATAATTCACATTTCAATGCACAGTATACTCGGTGGTATATCCCTCGTTCGCTTCTCTAATCACTCAAGCAAACAAACTCACTTTCGAAGACATCTGAAACAAAGAAAAAACACAATTAACTTTCGGATATTTAAACAAAAGTGTTCTAATTTTGAATGGTATTCTTTTTGGTTAGTCAGTTGTGAAGGCGGGAATCTAAATAAATGTCACTTTAAAGTTTTTTTTTTTTTGCACCTGTTTTTTTAAGATGTTATCTGTGGAGCGGAGCGTGCGTCCGGCGCGAGAACTATCTGTGTCTGTAGAGTCTCCTATCGCCTCGACTCCGTACGAACGACGATTGTACATCGTGGAGGCATGCTAAAGAACTTAAGAGGCATATTATGAGATCATTACGTACCCGTCGATGTCAACGCTATGTTTACGTGCATGAATTGTGGGTTATTTTATATTAAACACTTCAACATAGTGGATTATTGTGACACTGTGGTTCTTTATTAAAGGTTGAAATAGGTTGTCATGAAACCAGAAACAGTCACGAAAATATGAATTCCAAACAAAAATGGAGCTTCAATAGTTTTTAATCGCAAATTATAAACTAACAAGCTTTTGCCCGCGACTCCATCCGCGTGGAATAGTTACTTTGGCATAACGTTAAATTTTACCCCCACTTCATTTATGTAGAAAGTGAAAATATTTTTGAATTATAGAATATTAAGAAAGCTATTTAAACCTCTATTATGAAACATTCTTTATTGGTGCTCCACTTGTATTGGTCTTACCGTGGTGTTATATAGCCTACAGCCTTCCTCGATAAACGGGTTATCTAACATTGAAATAATTTTTCAAATCGGACCAGTAGTTCCTGAGATTGGCACGTTCAAACAAACAAACTCTTCTGCTTTATAATATATAAACTAATAACCTAATTTTCTAAACTCTTTATCTTTATCTAACCTAATTTAAGTGTCAGCATAAGTAAGTGTAAGTTACAAAGAAAGATTTTAGAGATTAAAACTATATGACAGATTTTTTATTGCCCTTGTAATTGTAATTCTAATTACTTGTAATTACCAACTAATAATTTAATTTCAAGGGCAATATTGCAATCGACATGTTTAATAAATATCTACATCCAATTTGTAGGCAGGTGGTTTGAAACACAGTTCCGTTCACATTTGGTGATTGTATCTACCTAATTAAATTCAGTCGGTTACTAGACGAGAGTCTCGTAAACCTTTTTTTTTTTTTTTTTTTTTTTAACGCTGGGGAATCCATTTACGGATACCCGGTCGAGAGGTTAATAGACCGGGTTATGTCGGACTCCGGCGCCTCCAGAGAAGAAGAGGGAGAAGAGGAAGACCAAAGTCCTCCTCTTCTTCCAATTCCTACCGGGAGACTACGCCTTGAAAAAGGCGCGCGAGGCGCTGCGCGGCGTCTACCTAAACTCGTAAACCTACGAATACTATTAATTAAGAAAATTGGGCAAAACACAAATTATCTTGATCGATATGGAAATGTCATGAATATTAATTAGAAATTCATCAAATGAATAACGATCGTGTGAAAGGAGAAACAACTTTAGTAACATGATTTATTGATATAGTTTTAATTAGTTACAATATCGTTCACTAATTAATTAAAAAAAAAAAAAAATTACGATAAATTTGAACAGATATCCACCAAACATTATATACGACAATAAACAAAGTACTGTTTGATACTTATACTTTACGCTTTCATTATTTACACCGCCTACACGGCAAAGGTAGGATCGGAATCGCCCACTTTAAATAATATAGATTGACTTATTCACAATATATTGAAAAAACGATTTGTTAAAACTTTTACTTTCAAAACGATGCTACAAAACAATTCAAAATGCTAGAGAAAATATCCTTAGTTACATAAAGAGCAACACGAAACGCGATTATCATAATCATAATATTATTATGCATAGTTCATTTCCTCAATTTAATGAAACTATCAATTTAAACATAATGAATGGCTTGAGAATTTATAAACATTGCTAATTAAGAGTCTAAAGTTATGCAAAAGTTTTAAACTAATTCGCGATGGAACAACTCGTTAAAAACAGAGCATTTTTAATTATTTACATGGATAGAACGTAGTTATGGTCTCATTGCTGTTCAATGGTGGAGCTCATAGAAGCTCACCATAAGAGATAAACTCAAAGTTTCTATTGTAGCGTTCTCTAACTATTATACCAACATTTTTCAATCATCAATCGATATTTACTCAAGGTAGGTAGGTTATTGTAAGCATGCACGTATCCTGCTTATTTCTGCCACGAATCACGCATTCGTTTTGATTAGAAGGGTAAGACAGACGTTAAACAGTAATCGACTTCATGTCTCAAGATCGGTGGTATTGTAATACCTGGGGGTACCAGTATCCACTTTACAACAGTTAAAAAAACATGTTAAGCTCTACCACCAGTTCTAAAAAGAGTCATGAGAAAAACTCTCGAAATAAAAATCGGCAGGTTTTTTTTACTAAGTTACTCATTTTGACATTGACATTTGACATGTCGATAAACAAAGGCTGCCTACAAAGGCAATAAAAATAAATAAAAACAATGACACCGCCTTAAGCACTGAAACTATGATAGCCAAAAATATTTAATTTCAAAACAAAAAAACACGTTTAAATAACAAACCGAAATAAGCAATCTGTTGATTCTGGTCAAGTTATTAGAACGAAGTTTAAAAATTATTGCATTATATGTCATATGTCATAGGACTCATAGGTATTACAGGTATAAGCGTGTGCAAATTGTCAAGTCAAACGGACATCTTGTAGTCAATGAAAATGACTTTCAAAGATTCCGTTACATACAAACAAAAATATGTATATTTTGTACATCGTCTTCTCGCATTAAAACTGTATAATCTCAAAACTTACTAATTTTACAGGAGAGTGTTTTAAAGGTTTAAAATTAATTAATATTAATATTAAAGGTTTTTTAACACATTAAGTGCTTACCACTCGTATCCGAGTGGGGAGGGCCCTATTAGCGGTGCCGCCCACTCGGATACGAGTGAGCAGCAAGTGAATTTTGTAGTTGTCATAAGCCGCCGGCGATTGTGGCGAGTGTACGTTGGTTTGCGTGGCCACTCTGCCAATACATTCGACTTACGAAAACGCGTATTGGTTTTATATTTACAGTTTAATAGTGACTGGTACACACGATCATATCAAAGGTATTGTTCGATCAAAATGGATAGTAGGGCTGGGCCATCTAGAAGTAAAAATAGATCGAAAACATCAACACCTAGTAGTAGAAAAAAACGTTGGTTGAGTGATGACTCGGAAGGTTCTGAAGGATTTAGTGATGAAGAAGTGTGTTCGCAACGAGCTCAGGAGGAGCAGTTGTCTTCAAGTTCAGAGGAATCTAGTTGCGGCAGTGATGACAGTATCTTTAATACAAGACTGAAACTGAAAACGCTCAGCCGTGGACCACCAGCTCAGACTTCAAGGTCATCTGCCGCAAAGACGACGAAAAATTTTGTTTTAACTTTTCTGTGAAGAATTCACCTTCAGTGTTTTAATTAAACTTATAATTATGATTTTTATACGTTTAATTGTATTGATAATTATGATTATATCATTGCTTCGCTTAGATTTAAGACATTTATGCCTTCTTAAATAAATAACCATTAAGTGCGTGTTATATTTTAAATTTAAACTTATAATTATGATTATATCGTTACCTACTTTGCTCAGATTTAAGATATTTATACCTTCTTAAATAAATAACCATTCAAGTGCGTGTTATATTTTAAACTTAAACTTATAATTATGATGTTTTTGATACTTTTGATTGTACTCGGATTCGAGAAAACACCTTTTTCGGATCCGAGTGTCCGGCATTTGGCGTGCTATGTGCCGACCACTTGGATTCGAAAAAGGTGTTTTTTTATTAAAATAATAATATTATCAACATACTTTCATCCATATTTTTAAACATACATATATACTTAATCAATATACGCTATAAAAATAATTGGTTTCTGGCTAATAATTTTATATCATTTCGTCGGCAGCAAATGTGTTAATATTAATCATCTTTGTAACTTTTTTTTTTACCAGTTACATTATCTGTCTTTTAAAGTAAGATAAAATTATGTATTAATTTTGTTAATAGTAGTCAAAACATAAGTAAACTAAAAAAACTAAAACTAAAACTCAACTACGCTCTTTTGACAGTATTTATGAGAAAAATACTGGTGATACCAAATGTTTATGCATATTAACTCAATTTCGAATATTTTTGGAAATGGTACACTTTTAATGCGAAAAGGCGATATATACATAACGAAGCCAATAAAAACGTGTTAAAAAGATTCGGAACGGCAAGCAGCCCGAAAACTTTGTCCGCCGCATGCCGCCCGACGAGGAAAATAAAAATACAATTTCACTGTGTATCCGTAACTTCGTTTCGAGGAAGAGATTTGCCGGGGCCCGCGACCCGACGACCTTGCATATGCATCCATTTTGTAAACGGTTTCGTTTCGGCTTTATTTTTTCTCTTAGCCCGAGGCAAGCGGTACTACTGTGATACGTCTGCGTATTTCAGTTCGAACTTACTCAACTACGCTCCGAATTGTCTGATACGTATTCCGGAATCTTTATCTCTCCTCGTAAAAAAAAGACTGCTGGAATCAAAATGTATTGATTGCTTTAGATGCTTTTTACTGGTGGTAGGACCTCTTGTCCGTGATGCAGTAATGCCTTTCGGTTTGAAGGGTGGGGCAGCCGTTGTAACTATACTGAGACCTTAGCCTTCATACCTCAAGGTGAGTAGCGGCTTTACGTTGTAGATGTCTATGGGCTTCGGTAACTATTTAACACCAGGTGGGCTGTAATTTCATCCAATTATCTACACAATAAAAATCTACACCGAAGGCATATTTAATTACTAACATTATTTTTAATGTTTGCACTGTAATTTCGGATTAAGAAAATAGTAACCTAGGCACTAGACTAAAGCGGTTGTAAATAATAATCTCACACTAAGACGAGAACCCGTTGTAATGGTGAATATAAGCAGAAATCGGCTCGTTCGAGACGCGACGCCTGTTCTGCTGACGAACCTTGTTATCCAAATATGATGCGCTGCACGAAGCATGCATATTCATGGAGCTCTTGTTCAAATTTTCAATGGTAAATTTAATGCAAATATCTCGTCATCTCTAATATATGCTGTCGAACGCTCATATATATTTTAAGGATGATGTCCTTTAAATAAGATCCCTCTTTCTGTCTTAAAACCCTTTAGATTTAATACTTTAATCATTTGTTCTGTCAGATTACTACTTACACTTACTCCATAGATTTGTTTTATTATTATTATTTATATACACATGTAGGGTGACTTGTGACCCCGCACGGGTAGGTACTACTACCCTGCCTATTGTTGCGTTGAAGCACTAATTCGTTTCGGTTTGAAGGGTTCTTTTTATTTTATTGCTTAGGTGGGTGGACGAGCTCACCGCCCACCTTATGTTAAGTGGTTACCGAAGCCCATAGACCTGCCGCCACGCACCTTAACCAGGTTTAAGGGTGGGACCGTTGTACTGAAAAACTGCGACTTAGACCTCATATCTCAAGATGGGAAGCGGCATTATCGTGGTTGTTGCTTATGGGCTCCGGTGACAATTTAACATCAGGTGGGCCGTGAGCTCGTCCACATAACTTAGAAAAAATATAACACCCACAGTGCTACACTTACAAACACACATATACACACACACGCACACACAACATATGAATTAGTTGTGCTTATAACTAAATTAAAAATTGTACAAATAAGGGAATTAGCGAACCATCCCCACCACAACTATCTGTTAGATTACTAACTGGGAAGACTCCAAACAATTTATTTGCATATAAAAAAACATTTTAATATATTTTTTACTTGTCACGAATCTTCAGATCAAACAAAAAAAGAACAATGTAATGAATTCGGGAGGGAAAACCAATAACGTGGGCTGCGATGGCGCTCCTCTATGTAGAATCAGTCAAATGTCAAACGCACATGTGGACTGACCCATTAATGAGATTCCCATTCACTCGAGGGAAATTTCCTATAGTGTAGTTCCGCAGCTGGTAGACTGCTATGACTTGAACTCAATCATTCAAAGGCTTTGTCGCTCTATTATGCCGCCGTGATCGACGTGTTTAATATCATATTGTTTCTAGACATAAAACTAGATTTTAGGTATGGTAAAATGGAACTTAGAAGTAAAAATATTTTTGTGATTCGTTACTTTGTAAAAAATTGCGTGATGGACAGTTATTTTCTTAAAATTAATCACGAAACCGGTACTTCATATTGGACATAAAAAATTAGCAACAGTAATCTCGACATTAACTGAAGAAGCTTAACTTAGATTTTCAAAAATAAATTAGTAACAATTTAAAATCATTTGCTACGTGACGTGATCTTTGTACAGATTGCTAAAAAAACAATTGCTTTATCGGCGTGCGATTATGAAATTGCTAAACTTATATTGCACATTTATTTGGTGAATATGTTTTGTATTTTATCCAATTAGTTACAGTTATTAATGGAATACTCAATAATGATTCTAAAACTAGCATTTTACATGGAGTGATGTTATTCCTTCCACGGTGAAGGGTCGTGTAATAAAAATCGAACCCGCAAAATTATAATTTGCGTAATTACTGGTGGTAGGACCTCTTGTGAGTCCGCACGGGTAGGTACCACCACCCTGCCTATTTCTGCCGTGAAGAAGTAATGCGTTTCGGTTTGAAGGGCGGGGTAGCCGTTGTAACTATTCTGAAACCTTAGAACTTATATTTCAAGGTGGGTGGCGCATTTACGCTGCAGATTTCTATGGGCTCCAGGAACCACTTAACACCAGGTGGGCTGTGAGCTTGTCCACACATGTAGAAAAAAAAAAAAAATTCGCTAATATTTTTCGAAATAATATCATGTTCTTAACTATCCATAAAGCTACCAGAACTATAAGTAGCATAATAAGTAAGTAGGTAGCATCATAAGTAATAAAAGACAAAAAAAATCGAAAAACATTTTATACTTCTTCGTCTACTAAAGTATTATTGTTGCAATTTTGAATAACTCGCCGTGAGATCGCAGTGCCAGTCCACGCACGGCTGCATTTGACAACTAACAAAATTGAATTGCGTTTGAAAATGGCCGTCTCACTCATACTCGTGACAAAAAATATAAAAACATGAGGTCATAAGATCGATAATAGAGAGGTTTACTTTACTATTTTGTTTTAATTCAACAGCTTAGACTCTGTAAAGATTTGGTTGGAGAGTATGAAAAGATTTGCAATCTTATCTATAAATTATAACTTAATAAGATCTAAAATATATTTTTTCTTATAAGAATAAATAATAATATTACGTAATACTTAAAAAAACTTAAGAAATAGTCGCAAATGAGTATCTTTCTTTTTTCACACCTACTTTCGTTCATACGTAAGTCGCTCCTATGTGTGAATTGTTTTCTACCGAGCAAATTCGTGCATATAATTGAGGTGCTAAAACTATTTTCAGATATTTGTTTATTTAAATGGTTTTATATATATACATCGCATGACGACAGCTTGTTTGTATAGTAGTCACAAACCTGATTGGGAACTAACTAACGCAGTCGAGGGACAAATAGGAGTGAAATGTTTTATTGCGATTCGTCATTTTTATAGTGAAACAAAATTGACAGATTGTAAACACGAATTGGATTGTATTCGATTGAAAGTAATAAAGTTTATTGTTGATAGAAATATTGTATCTGTTGTAATGTAATCTGCTATTTACTTTGACGTTTGACTTTGATTTTGTTTTGACTACTATACCACCGGACCAAGTACATATAATTTCCAGTCGGAATCTTTCTGAAATATTTAGTATTTGAGGTCTGCCTTCCAGTTCTTCTCTAGTACAATCCACTCAAAATGTACTAGAAAATTCTAGCTTGCGGCCGTTGAATGTGAATCTTTTAATAGTATTATATTTTAAATTTATTTATTTAAATGTTACTCACGAACATCAGCCAATTGAATATATTTTAATTTGTTAATGTGTATCTTATTTTTTTCAAATAAATCTAAATTTGTAACGGATTTAATGTGTCTTTTGTTTTTTATTATTATTATTTACTATTATTTTACTTAGTATTTTTTACTGGACATTTTAGCTTGACAACCATAAATTTATATTCTTTTTTATTAAATGCGGAAGTTACGAGTATACATACGGTTTGATCTCTTTTAAGTTCTGATACATTAATGTAAGGCTTAATAGTTATACGATACGTCGCTCACACACGCGCACAATCACACTTACTCTACAATGTATACCATGATATGAACCAGATTTTAATGTTACAGTCAAGTATCACTACTCCGTATGTAATAATTACGACAGTAACACGTGTTCGCAGAGACACGACAGAGCCTACAATCTGACACTGTCTTAATTATGTTGTTAATTAAATAGCTTTTCCATTAATTACGAATATAATAGAATCGTGGCGCCTATTAGACTTGACTTAGCTAAATTTTAGTAAATTATACTATGCTGGGAAAGCCATTAAGCCAATACTTATGGAAATTATATTGTTAATTTTTAATACATTTTACAAACTTAATTTGAGCGATGTTTTTGTGATAGTTTCGTAATTGATTTTAAACTGAAACGCATATTAACGCAGTAGATGGAAGCTAGAAAGGAAGAAAAAGAAGAAAATGCTGAAGAATAAATTTATTACATATTTTAAACAATTTCTTAATATGTTATTATGTTATAATATGTTAAAGATTGAGTGAAACCATTTCCAAAATAAGAACACGGGCAATTAAGTGGAGAGCAAATCCTTCAGCGCACTTCCATGATTTTAGTGTATCATGAAAAATGAACCTGTGAGAATTAACAAATTCTACACTTTATCAATCTCAAATGTTATTATTATATTCAAAATATCAGAATTAGTCTGCGTTCTAAAATAATAACAGTCACAATCATTAATTGTCTTAACTTAACTTCAATTCAAAGTTTCAATTTCTATATTGTTTTCCAGAGATTCCCATGAAGATGTTTCCCCGAAGAACTCTGTAATTATCACAGTTCACCAGCTCACTACAGGGCACAAACCAACTGGCTCTATTATTATTAATATTTTATTATTGTAATTGATTTTGTTCTCGGGTCTAAAGAATATTTTTGAAACTACATACTGATTACTATACACGTTTAAATATATTCACCAAGACATCTAGATACAGAACGAACTCTTTAATCCAAAATATGAATATTTACTTGAGTGATTTATTTTTGAACCAGTGCTTTGGGCATAGCTAAAAGCTAACTGGAAATACTTAGTGGTTTCAAGCTGTTTGAATTCGGAACGTCAAAGGTGTCAACGAGCGACGTCCGCTATGACGCTTTACCCTTTTCCATTTCCAGCCGTCAAGGCGACACATCTGTTTCTTATTTCTTATAGTCATTAATTTTAAATTCTTTATTTTGTCACTTATAGATAAATAAAAATATCAAACTAATAATACAGTCCACTGTTATTCACCACAACGCAACACAAGCCAAATAACATTTGTCACCAGTACCATACGCAGTTTTCTTTAAATATTTATTAAAGGGAGACGATTTTTTTAATACCGCTTAGTCGCACCCCCGATGCGTTTGTTCAATTGGCGAGAAATTGCGACGCGACTAAGCTTGCGGAAAATTGGCGATATCGTTAATATTCACCCGAAACCGGCGGTTCACGTGGCGACTACAAATAACAAGTAGACATCCCCTATCGATTTATGCTCCGTCGTTTTAAGTGATGTATAGGCCTCAAGTAGCCAACCCGCAGCTATCTATCGAAGATTATATCGTGTAACTGACGTAGTCCACTGAGATAGATTTGAATTTTGGTAACGCGATCTCTTAATATTTTATCGGAACATCCTTGTTTAGTACTTAATAATTCTGCTATCCGAAAATTTGGTGAGGCAATTTAAGTTGTACATAATATAAAGGTTCCATAATTGAATCGTTGTTTCGGGGCGAAGATGTCTGAAAGGAAAATAGCTTATTCAAGCGACGTCCATAAAACATCGATATCTTGACAAAGCATAACAGACTCAGGTGAGAGACTAAGTAACTTTTTCCGGTGCGTTAAGCCGTTCGTCTCAGGAAATTGGTGACAAAAATATTCCGGTCATGCAGAGGCCCCTTGTTAACGCTACCCCAGAAATACAAGAAAATTCACCCCCTCCTGACGCGGCTCGTTTCGGGAACTCCTCGGTCTACACAAAGTTTTTATGGTAACATTGAATGGCTTTATTCAAGATGACATTATTTTCGTGTGCTTAGTAGAACGCTAATAAATAAAGGCAATAAATAACCAGGCAAAAGGCACGCACTAATTAGTCCTAAATTAACTTTATTTGGGAAAATATAACAAGAATCTGACTTGCGTTAAAGATACTTCCAAGAAATATTACATATTTACTGGTGGTAGGACCTCTTCTGAGTACGGGTAGGTACCACCACCCCGCCTGTTTCTGCCGTGAAGCAGTAATGCGTTTCGATTTGAAGGGTGGGGCAGCCGTTGTAACTATACTGAGACCTTAGAACTTATATCTCAAGATGGATTGCACATTTACGGCGTAGATGTCTATGGGCTCCAGTAACCACTTAACACCAGCTGGGCTGTGAGCTCGTCCACCCATCTAAGCAATTAAAAAAATAAATATAAAATAGAGACAAATCCCAAACAACAGTCGCTGCATCGGTCTTACGAGCAACAATAGTTGTTCATGGAAGATCTTTCCTTTGTAATGGTTCCTACACATTGCTTTTAGCTATTTCTTGATTTTTTTTATAATGTAAGGACTACTTTCCTATTTCATCAGGACAGCAGGGGCTCAGCCAGAAAGAGCGGGATTTGGTAACAGCTACAGATGGAGACCTAACAGTTCCAAAGGCAGATGCTTCACGAATGCAGTTCACACATTCTTACTTAATTTTAAACACTACGATTCAACGTTTTTTTTTTCAATAACTCAGTGAAATTAATATTTATTATTTAGTTTGGAATTACAAATCTTTAATTCACTCGATTCAATTTTGGTCATTCATAAATAGAACAGCGTAACTTTGGTTTTTTTTTTACTTATTGCTTAGAGGTGTGAACGAGATCACAGCCCACCTGGTGTTAAGTGGTCACTGGAGCCCGTAGACAACTACAACGTAAATGCGCCACCCACCTTGAGATATAAGTTCTAAGGTCAAAACTTTAATGAAATTTTTAGACACTCCGTCGCACAAAATTTTTGTTCGTATTTTCAAAACGTACATTTCGACGACAATAACAACAATAACATTCAAAAAGCAAAATGTTATTTATATTTTTACGTGTCTCTTTTCAGCGCGCTATAATCAAAGTTTATTGCCCATATTTCAAACTGACTAACGAATGGTTGAAAGCATAACCACGAATCCAAAATCAAAATATAACACAACATTACGCTCGGGAAATGATTGTCTGATAGCTAATATGCAAATACAATGTATATAAATAAAATAAATAAGGTTTATTCGTGTGTTTGTCCCATATACGTTCCTTAGCCATTTGAAAGTCAGTGCAGTTATTGTTGGCGATTCATAGATAGAACATTAATTAATATCAAGTTGCGCAAGAAAAGTTTTAACGAATTGACGTAGCTCAAACATTTAGCGATAACCATAAGGGAGCGTGGTTTCAGTAGTCAACATTTAAATCTATATATATAAAAATGAATTGCTGTTCGTTAGTCTCGCTAAAACCCGAGAACTGCTGGACCGATTTGGTTAATTTTAGTGTTGAATTATTTGTGGAAGTCCAGAGAAGGTTTAAAAGGTAAATAAATATGAAAATGCTCGGAATTAAATAAAAATAACAATTTTGTTTTTCCTTTGATGCATCCCCCGTCGGACGGATTCCTTTTGTTTATTTTAATTTTAATTTAGGTCTGCTAGGTCAGCTTGTTATGTTAAAAGTATACTAATTACTGTGTTCTAAATAAAGAAACTACGAAATTGTAGAAAGTACCTCAACACGCTTACAAAACAACGCGAGAATCAAAGAACATCAAGCCAGTTAATTGCGCGTACAACTTCGACAGAAGTAGAAAAGTTCGTGTTTTGGTTCGGTATCATTGCGAGAAACGTTTTTCCTCATTAGTACCTTTCCCGGTCTTAATAACTGCGGCTAACGAACGATGCCACGGCAAAAATACTACTACTCCGTACCTACAGATTTGAAAAAGTTTATGTGGTCTCTTATTTTAGACAGCTTCGGGCACTTTCCGCAGAGGTCGAGGGTTTCGAACTAATTCTATGCCGGGAACGGGTTGTTCGCTTACCGTAAACAGATAAATATCCAGCAACATCAGCTTCGTACGTTTAGGGTTATCAAAGAATTTAACGAGATGTAAATTAAGAGTTTTCTTCATCATGAAACATATGCTTTTTAACACGCTTTTATTAACCTGGTATGTATTATATGTAAGTTTGTTTGTTTTTACTGATGGTAGGACCTCTTGTGTGAGTTTGTGCGGGTAAGTACCACCACCCTGCCTATTTCTGCCGTGAAGCAGTAATGCGTTTCAGTTTGAAGGCCCACCCTTCAGACAGCCGTTGATACTTGAGACCTTAGAACTTATATCTCAAGGTTTTACAGCGTAGATGTCTATGGGCTCCAGTAACCACTTAACACCAAGTGGGCTCTGAGCTCGTCCACTCGTGTAAGCAAAAATAAAAAAGTGACGAGATCATTGAACGCCACGTTCACCGACTTCAAAATGTCCGATTAACTTGGAAATTTCCACACGCATCAAGGACCGATGACGTCACAACAATTTTATTACTCGTTCTAATATCCTGATCAGTATCAACAGAATAAAAAAGAGATGAAGTTAATTGTTACGTTTGCTAATTAAGCGCGTTTTTTAGTACCTAAACCACATATATCTTTATATATATATTTCTTCTGTACGTGTGTTTGTCACTGAACTCCTCCTAAGCGGCTGGACCAATTTGAATAATTTTTTTTAAATGCGTTTGGGTGGCACCCTGAATGGTTTACGAATTAGCCTGGCAGATGGCGCTGCAGTCGATATCTAGGTTATTTATCTTTCCTAGAAATAATTTATATGGCAAAACAACGTTTGCCGGGCCAGCTAGTTATATATAAATTTCAATCATGTCCTTCTGCGGCCACATAATGAGGCGTGCATACGGTATTATTCGTGCTAAGAATAGATATGGTTCTAGAAGGAGTTTGAAAAGGCCATGAATGGCCAAGGTACGAGAATGATTCTGAATTAATAAAATGCATGACTACAGATTAAATATGCCGAAACGATACATCACCATTGTTACAACAGGTACTGTAACATCCAAGTTATGTAAGTTAATATTAATGATTCTTTTTCTAATAAATAACTGGCTAGACTGCCATCGTGTAAAATCCTTCTAGATTAATGCAAATATCTATACTTATATTATCAATTTGTTACGTAATTAAATTCCCATTAAGATCAACTATATAGCACTCGAATGTAACAAAATTTTCTTCTTCGATTTCTCTTCCAAATAACCAACTGATTCCGACTTAATTGCACCAGTTACATATAATACTGCCAATTGTCTGGCACAATGGCTACCAAACCTTTCGTTATTACGGGCAGGTAGGTATTCAAGGATTCTTCGATTAATGCTATACTCATATGAAGTGTGATCGTTTATCTGGTACAAATCTTGTTCGAGGATTAATGTTAATATTGAAATGTAACTGAAAATATTTAAATTAAGATAATTTTGAATCAACCAATTATTCTCGGCCTAGCTACGCATAGTAAGTACATAAAACATTAGTTATATAAGACAAAACATGAATATCATGTCTATTAATTATACAGAATTTCATTTTTCATTTAATTTAAGTAATACTGTTTTCATCATTAATTTAATTACTCAAAGTTAAGCAAAAAACGCTATTTCATAACAGACTACTTTGACATTTCATCAGAAATTGCCGATGTATCTAATTCCGTTCCTCCTTGACGCTGTTTACTGGCTGTTTAAATACAACGTTTATATCCATTAAGGGCACTTCCGACACGTAACCGGGTAATCATATTCCGGGCAGGCACGGCATAAATCATAAGAGGATAACCGGAGGCAAAAAACAACGTGTTCGGACTCACGCACCTCCCTAACCACTGTTTATTGTAGGCTCCACATTCACTTTATTGCAGTGCCCGTACGATGTGGATAACACCTATTCGGCTTATTTAGTGCCCTGTTTTTGTACAGACTCATTTTGGCAAGGAGTTCGTTTAGTGGATTCGCCGCCGCAGGGTGTGAGTCCTGGAAAGGCCGCGTTCTTTTGTTATACATATAATTCAAGGGCGCTTTTTACAAGTGTGTTATAGTATATCTGATTAAAACGACCATTTCGGTATTCTTGTATATCGTGAGCAAACAATCACTTTTTCAAACACACTCACACACATTTAAGCGTTTTAAGGTTACGTTCGCATTTTATTTAAAGAAAAATATATTTCAAGATGTTGACGCTCGAAGTCTTAGAGATTAATTAACTTTACTTCGGCCTACAGCACTAGAAAACACAATAGCTTGTACTTGTTCAGCCCTACATTACAAGTAAAACCTTTCAAACTAAAACCATGGTACAACATTTTGCGACAGCACACAGTTTTAACCTAGATACTTGAGTGGAAATAGATTAGTAATATCAAGTTAAACAGTGAAGAAGAAAATATTTAAGTCGACTGTATATATATATATTTTTTATTGCCTAGATGTGTGGACGAGCTCACAGCCCACCTGTTGTTAAGTGGTTACTGGAACCCATAGACATCTACAACGTAAATGCGCCACACACCATGAGATATAAGTTCTAAGGTCGCAGTATAGTTAAATCGGCTGCCCCACCCTTCAAACCGAAACGCATTACTGCTTCACGGCAGAAATAGGCGGGGCGGTGGTACCTACCCGTGCGGACTCACAAGAGGTCCTACCACCAGTAAAACGATTTCGTATCTACTTATACAAGTGTCTTTTAGTTGTAACTAGATTTTTGCTTGCTATTCTTTTTATACGTAGAGGCCATATTGAAATTGTCATACCATAACAGTTCGTAACGTAATGAACCACTGCTATAAACAGCTTACTTAGAAATACATATGGAGTATGAAAGTAAATGGTAATGAACCGTGTCAAAGGACATGCGAGAGAAGGGTGTGAGTGCAGAGATGACATATGTTAGGCCTGAATAGAAAGCGAGGATATGCTACGCCGACCCCACAGACCACATAAGGCCAAAAAGACGAAGAAGGCTTCTTTAAATACGTATGTTAATTGCCCGGTATTAATCGTCTTCTCGCATTAAAACTGTATAATCTCAAAACTTACTCATTTTACAGGAGAGTTTTTTAAATGTTTAACATGTGATATTTTTAATATTAATTATATTTGCAACATTTCTTTTTTTATTTTTTACCAGTTGTATTAGCTGTATTTTAAAGTAAGATAAAATTATGTATGAATTTTGTTAATAGTAGTCAAAAAAAATGTAAAGAAAAAAAACTAAAACAAAACTACGCTCTTTTGACAGTATGAGTAAAATACTGGTGATACCAAATGATTCCGCATATTAATTCAATTTCGAATATTTTTGGAAATTGTACACTTTTAATGCGTAAAGACGTAATATGAACAATGCACTCATTCGGAAACAATATAGAAGGTTTGTTCAATAAATATCTAACTTGTTATCTTTTATTTTGGCAGACAGCACGATTCTATTGCTGATGTATGGATTAATTCTGATATATGGATTAACTTTGTAAGAAATAATGAGTTTCCCAAAGGCCACAAGGAGTGGTGTTAATGGTAAACCATTCTGGAACTCGAAACCGCAATAAACTACGCTACACTTAGCAGAAATACAGTTCATGTTTTGTGAACCGGTAATGTATCGTGAATAGAACGACGACTGCATCACTTCTTCCAGGTCGCGATTATATTACATTGCGTGCTAAAACCAAACAAGAATTTAATAAGTCTTATTTATTGTAATTGAATTTTAGGATACATCACTTCAACGACCTGTCATCATTTTCAGAAATACTTTTTTTATTCCTTGCTTTTCAATACAAGATGTTATATCTTACTCGTGAAAAGCATTGGTGAGTACGTATCCGGTTTTTAGAAGTATCTGTACCTGCCTTCGATATTTGAACTGACAAATGTAGATCACTAGGATCAAACGAACTGACATACAAATCAATCATATTAACTAAATACTTTGCATTCTGATTTCACATTCTTTTTCGATCTTTTTTCCAATTTCAAAAAGATAATTTCCAATAGGAAATTGTATCAACACAGTTTGATATAAAGAACAATTTACCCTGTTCTTTAAAACAAGCATATGATTATTCATTTAAAATTAGAATTTATAATTTAAATTTTAATCGAACGTTTCTAGGTAAGGAAATATCAACGAACGCCTACTAAATACCGAGGGCGGTAGCTCCTTACCTGTCTACTTTCGGCAGCTACTGGCTTAAACCTCTTACACAGAATATAAACGTTCTTTAACGACCGTACCCGGGAATCGAGTCGAATATTTACTTTTTCCGACATCCGCATTCAGCAAGCTTAGCCGGCTGTCACCTCGCATCGCCACGGTAATGGATAAAAATGAAATGCTACTTCACGACAGTAAGTTGGATTTGTGACATGCGTTTGTTTTGACACATAGCTGAGACGGGAATCGCTTTAACGTACCGTGCTGTTAATTAGCTGAGGAATGAATCAATAATGTGCTTAATTTGTTTTCTATGTTATAAAATTACGACTATTTATTTTTATGTATATTAAGAAAGCACTGGAGTGGAGACCTCGTGCTCGACGTCGTAACGTGGAGAGACAACTAATGAATTGGACCGACGACCTGGTCAAAATAACTGGTAAGGACTGGATGCGAAAGGCAAGAGACCGAAAACAATGGAGTGCATATGAAAAGACTTACACTCAGCACTGGGTGGACAGAGGTTGTGGAAGAGAGATATTTAGAATAGACGGGCTAACGAATTTCTTACTTGCTGTTAAGTGGTTACAAGTGCCCATAAAATACCTACCTAATACTACTACTACTACTACTACTACTACGACTACTACCCATCTAATGATTGAATAAAAAATTAGGTAATATATAAATAGAATAGTGTTCATTTAAAAAATACCAAAAATACTACTGGTATTGTGGTACGTATTGAAAACTGAAGATAAGTAGTAAGAACCAAACCATTTTTTTTTTGTGTAAATTACACTTTTACCAGTAAATTACCTCTGAACTGAAAGCGTAATATAGCATTATATATTGAAACCAAAACAAATTATCTAAAACAGCTTTCTCAAACAAATACAATAAAATAATGTAGCGATAAAATGTAGATCGAACAAAATCACCGATCTAGACTTCACGGTGATCGCACAAGAATAGTTAGTTCGTTGACTCCGTTGCCGAAGTATAATGTTTTAACTTACGAAAACATGGAACGAAGACATTGTTTTCCATTTAACTTCCGCTGCCGTGTCCGTTTACCGACACAACTTGAGCGTTATTCAACGCAGTTGTGTTCGATCTTTATGTAAACTAAAGTTTTTCGAAAAGTCGTTTGCTGCTTAGTACTGTCGTGTAGCAGTCAGTTTGTTTTACTTTATTGGTGGAGGACGTCTTGTGTGTCAGCACGGGTAGGCTCTGCCTATCATCCGGCTCGAAGGGCCAACTGTTGTATTATACAAATCAATCTGAGGTTTCAGAGGTGACGGAACGTCTTGGCAGGATTTTCAATATCTGTAAGTTCCGGTAATCACTTAACACTAACTTTAACAGTAGGCAGCGACTTAGCTCTGGCATTGTTGGTGGCCTTGAGCGATGGTAACCGCTCACCATCAGATGGGCCGTATGCTCTTCTGTCTACAAGGGAAATAAAAAAAAAACCGTAGGTGGGATGTGATCAGATACCAAAATAGGGGAATAACATTTTTCTTAGAGCTATTATACAAATGTAGAATTAAGATATAAGTTGCAGCTGTGTTAGGTGACGCTAATCGAATTATTAGGGAGGCGTCGTAACGCAGACGTCGCGCGGCAGCTGATTGAGCAGAATCATTAATGCAATTAAGTACAATACAATTACTGAGAGGATTGTCAGCGATTACTTAGTTAGTGTGTCTGTTTAAATAGGGCCCATTGTGTTGATATTTCATTATGAAGGCTAAATTTAAGATGCGTAGGCGATCTCTTCATATTTATCATAACGCCAAAGTGAGCTTATCTGAAGATAGTAGACCTATTCATGGACCTTAGCTTGGTGTTTTTATTTGAAAAAAGAAAACATATTTGATCAAATCTCGAAAAGCACAGTCAAGTTGTGTCACACTGATGTTCATGCGGGAATGCTTCGGTATGTCGGCCAAAAAGTCACCACGGAAACGGTGGAGGATACTTTCACTAATACCTACCCTGTATCTTCCTCAGTAAATAAAACAAAACCCTATCATTCGGCCACCAGTTACAACAAAAATGCTCAATAGCGACGAATCACGACAGGAGATATCCAATTTCCGCTAATGCCAACATTTTTAAACTTAATGTTAGAAATAAAAAATCGAAAAATTCACTATCAAAATTACTTGTACGCGATAAAAGTAATAAAAATAAACTAAAATATCTTCATAAAATATTGAAACGTTAATAAACTATCCAATCTATTACAAACTACAGGTATTCCGCGGTTCCACCCGCATTAAAATTATAAAACACATTCTAATTTTGAAGTCTCATTATTTGTTTTCGTACATAATTAGATCGGTCTTGTTTGGAACAAATATCCTGAAAAAACATTAACTAATCGAAGATTTGGTGTGAATTATATTATATTTAGAATATTATATATAGATTTATACCGTGATTTTTAATAAATATATTCATTCGAACACTTTTGTTATAATTGAGTATTAATTAATATTTTACTTAAGTAATTATTTCAAAGGATAAGACGCCCGGTGCAATAGTATCAAGCGGTGCATCGGTGGTAGAATCCCGAAGGAAGGTATCAATTTTTCAAATGAAACACGTACATAACAAATGTTCACGATTGACTTTCACGGTGAAGGAATAACATCGTGTAATAAAAAATCAAACCCGCAAAAAATATATATCGCGTAATTACTGGTGATTGGACGTCTTATGAGTCAGCGCAAGTAGATACCACCACCCTGCCTGTCTCTGCCGTGAAGCAGTAATACGTTTTGGTTTGAAGGGCGGGGCAGCCGTTGTACTGTAAAAACTGAGACCTTAGAACCCATGTCTCGAGGTCGGTAGTGGCATTTACATTGTAGGTGTCTGTGGGTTCCGTTAACCACTTAACACCAGGTGGGCCGTGAGCTCGTCCACCAATTTAAGCAATAAAAATCAATTTAAAAGAATATAGATATATGTATTCGTAAAAATTTAATTATTATACTGAACACTAACAAGTCGATTCTCTTATACTGTACTGTGGTAGAACATTCTAAACTATCACTAATCATAAAATTCAAACAAAACGCACTTTTAGTTTCTTGAAATTACTTAGAAAGTGATTTCGTAACATTTACCGTTGTTAAAACTCGCCAGAACATTTATTTGACGAGAATAATTATGTTTTTGTATTTCTATCATATTACTGGTGGTTTCTTTTCTCCTACTACTCAATCGCTGGTAGCGAGGTATTATAATATTCCAGCTACACCAGTTTGGAAGATGAGCTCACGGGTTTTTGTTTTTTATTGCCTCTGTAGGCGGACGAGCATGCGGCCCACCTGATGGTAAGTGGTCACCGTCGCTCATGGACGTCAGCAATGCCAGGAGCAGAGCTAAGCCGCTGCCTACCATTAAGTACTCTCCGCATGCCTCGTTTGAAGAAGGACATGTCATAGCGCTCGGAAAACAGCGTGGAGGGGAGTTCATTCCAAAGCCGGATGGTACGTGGCAAAAAAGATTTTTGGAAACGCACTGTCGATGAACGCAGCTGTTCCAGATAATATGGATGAACTCTGCTCCGATGACGGGAGGTGCGATGATAAAAAGGAGACGAGGGGACCAAAGTATGCGCTAGTGTAATTTGTGTTAATAAAAGTCAGGTCTCGGCATGAATGCATGCATGGGTGAAAAATGCAACGTTGGGGCTTAAAGTGGGTTCAAATCTATTTAATTTTTTTTCTCTTAACTATCTTAATCGCTGCTCGCCTAAAGGGCTATTTCGGCTACCTTCGGACGGGTAGGTGAGCTCACGGGTTCAACCCGGAAGAACTTTCTTCTTCTGAATCGGGAAATTCAAATTCTTGTTTCACCTCGTGCTTTCCTTTTCTTGTACTCGTATATAGGACCCAGAATGTGTAACGAAGTGTGTTCCCAGTCACGGAAAAGTGGGCGCTTTGAAATCTAACTAGACACTACCAGTTGTGGCATCTGGTTAGGTCTATGAAGTATCTTTTATTGTACATATTAACTTGGCAATGAGAATAGCAGTAACAATTCGTTAATCGTGGCTCATTAGATTCCACGGAGGATACGTCATAAGCAAATCTATACTTAATATTATAAAGCTAAAGAGTTTGTTTGTTAGAACGCGCTAATCTCAGGAACTACTGGTCCGATTTGAAAATTCTCTCAGTGTTAGATAGCCCATTAATTGAGGAAGGCTTAGGCTATATAACATCACGGTAAGACCAATACAAGTGGAGCACCAATAAATAATGTTTCAAAATAGGGGTTTAAATAGCTCTTTAATATTCTATAATTCAAAAATATTTTCACACTCTACGTATATGAAATGGGGGTAAAATTTTGCGTTATGCCAAAGTAACTATTCCACACGAACGGAGTCACGGGAAAAGGCTAGTAGTCTATACACATAATTGCGTTGAAAAGAATGCTCTCGTTAAACTTTATCCGATTTCCAAAAAACGAGAAGGTTCTCAATTTAACTTTCTTTTTTATTGTTCCCAGGAGAAACAATTTTGACAATTCTTTCTTTGTTTGAAAGCTGATGCCCCTAAGGTGGTATCTTTCAATTTTATCAAATCTTACTATGATGGCGACTATGATGGTGGTTGTTAAGTTATCCTATTAATAGCATTCTCATTTTACTTTGTGATCTTGGTTATATTTTTGGTATAATTTTGTATTATGACATAAATATTTCAAACGTAAAAAACAAACAGTCTTCAAGCAACTTTAAAGTAGTCTAACTCCGTTTTGGGTGTTCAAGCAACAATCGTTGATAAATATTTAATTTTAGAACCTGGTAGGTTTTTAGTATACTGCGGTTCTCCGTCTGAGGATGCGGTTACCATAGCTCCTGAACCACAACATGAATGATGCGGTTAGATAAAAGGTCGAACTGCTTGGGAACAGCGACGGTCCTACCCTTTAAGCTGGAATTTACGGTTTCTTGACGGTCGAATTTTTGCAACTACCTAAATATACTGAAAGTGGAATACTCTCAAATAAATACTAAGGCATATTCTATTTAATGAAACTTGCTGTAAAATAATAATGATACCTTACGTTTTTAGCCGTCTTCAAAAAAGGAGGAGGTTATCAATTCGACTGTTTTTTTTTAAATATTTGTTACCTCATAACTTTTGTCTGGATGAATCGATTTTGATGATTCTTCTTTTATTAGAATGCTGACGCTTTCCGTGTAGTCCCATTTCAATTTGGTCTAGTTCTGATAGTGGTATCCATGAGAAAACCATATAAGTCTTAAATTTGCATTAAGTACGTGCGCGACAATTACATGAATAACTTAATAACTCAATATGACGCCAACCGATTTCGATGATTATTGTTTTTAGTGTACATTAATTTGTTTTGGAATATATATTTTTTTCTATTTGAAGTCGATTTTTGTTAAAGCATGTCTATTTACAATTATGAGCTATAGGAAAATGCCAATAAAGCCCTGAGCCGCACACACTTTTTCCTTGGTAATAAAAACGTCCCGCATTCGATACGAATTTTAAGACTATAGTTTGGAAAGTCAAAAACTTTTTCGTGTTTAAAGTCTGTAACTATGTTGCAGTAATCGGTTTAGAAGGTGGTTGTCAGGCGTGCCGCGCCTAACGGGTGCACGCGTTGATATAACTACGGGCACACGAAAATACACTAGATTTTCTTTGATCGATTTAGAAGGTAACCAAACAGAGGGTCAGGAGCACAACTAGACCCCCAAACTGCTTACTGCGAAGTATTTTCCTTAAAACTCATTTGAGTGACATGAGCTCTAAGAGAATACAGCAGAGATCACTCCGGAGTTTGGCATTGTGAATTGATTTTTTAGATAATATCGATCGATAATAACGATTCATGATACAAATTTTATTTTCACGGAGGAACCTTTTAAAATGAAACTTGAATGGATTTCAAAAACATTCCCTCGATTATCTTAATATTATGTTGCAATTACTCAAATGATATCCAGTCAAATGTTTCAGTGTTTTCGAAAACAAAAGCAAAATTAAACAGCTTCCTTTATGTAAAGTGCCCAAGACGCTGCCGTCTTGGAGTTGTCGGAAACAAAATAAATGAGAATAAATCAATCGACAACGGCGTCTGCCTGTCTGATTTTTCAACAGATAACATGTCCCTCGGAATCTTCGGAGAAAACGAAAGATGTGCGTGATCACATGAATTCTAAACGAAATTGAAAGATATTCAATAACGCTGTTTGGCTCTGAGCTTTGAATGTTCGGTCATTGACCTACTAGATGTCAGAAACAAACACATATCTAAGAATAATAGTTTGATACTTTTGAATTTCGTAGTATAATACAATAGTTATAAATATAGACGCTCTATTTGTTAGCATTATAAATAATATCAAACATAGTATTTTTCTACCGCTAAATACTGCAGCAAGTTATAAAAATTCAAATTAGTAGACCAAATCCATACACAACCAATACTAAATTTAAATGTTTTATTAGATTAATCTTATCGTTAAATTAATTTAGTTACTTTTTGATTAGACAATAAACAGATAAAGGAGAGTGCACATTATGTTTCATTGTTTTAATCGCGATCGTTTTTATAAACGGTAAACGGTGTTAGGGGATCGGTGTACCTACCCGCATCACAAATTCCGGACATCAAGCTAGTTCACACGGGCTGCATTGTAATGGCCTGACCAGCCCAGTTCGCACATAAGTATAGTAAAACAGCGTACAAGACAAATACGAAATAACTGGGAACTATTTCGAAATTCGTAATGAGTACGCTAATATTGAATGATTAGTAAGAACAGGGTAGTATTGAACTTCATAGATAATTCTTTTTAAAATATAATAATATGGTCCCAAGCTAGTATCTGCTATTGTAGAGAGAAGAGATTAAAGATCGCGGAGACACACTAACATCGAATACTAAATATCTCTACTAAAGATATTAGCTGTAACAAGGAATCAATCCTGAGCCTATAGTAACGTATAGTAAGTAGGTTACAAATTTTCATTTTAAAAATTTCAAAATATCAAATCACTAGCAGCTTTCATGGTCAAGGACAAAAAAGCCTTTTTTCATTTAAAATTTTTGATTTCAAACGTATAATATAACTTAATTCGCTGCGAGTCTTCGATTTGTGAGTACGTAAGAATTGAGTATTACGATTGAATATTTATGAAATTTTTAAGAATTTATGACAAAAATACTTTAAAATACGTTCCTTGCGCTTCGGTCCATCGACGCGAATAACCGGAGAACTCGAACGTATCCATAACGCGTCTGCGATTTGCATATTACCTTCTACTTCTGAAGAACCACGGTATTACTTTATTATATCATAGTTTTAACTACAAAGGAAGGGTCCGGGGGTATGCGGTTATCACTCACCTTTATAGGGCACTAATATTGAGTTACGATCGTTTCCGGAGCCCCCGTCGAGATTCTAATGATAATTGACGACGTACATTTAAAAAGACGAGTTGCCAAACTTAGATCTTATCGTAACGTAAAACGGGACCCTGTTCCCGCAATATTTCACCCCTACCAATTTGAATAAGAAATCCTCTTAATATTTTCATTCCATTCGAAAACTCTTGTCGGATACTTCGAAAAAAAAAAAAAAAAAACTTCACAGATATTATTAGCTAATGAAAAACGTTTTGATGAAAATTATTCGTCAGTTTACCGTGTTGTCGAAGCGTTTGCGTTCTAAATTAAACGTTGCCAATGGAAAGCAATATTCCCCGGTCGGAGCGGCCAGGAAAGAAATAACAGGACGAGTAGAGACCAATGCAAACAGCTTGTACCGAAGCATCGTTTGGAAATACGCTTTGAGGCATTAAATCACCGTAACACAAATTCGTCCGGTAGCTCTTATAGACTCTTCAGTTTTATTGCTTTAGTTTCGCTATTTGGTCTGCATAAATAATATAGATATAGGCTGTGTTATCTTTTAAAAAAATTATCCAATTCACTAAATTTATTTGGACTTCGATCCAAAATTAGAGATAAAACATCAAATTAAACTATAATTCATAAAAATATATAAATTAGGCGTTCAAACACTTACTTACTTAAATAACAATATAAACGACGAAAGGCTTACAATACAACATTTTTCTATAACAATGGTGTTGTTAATCAAGAATGGGTCATCCGAGTCTCATCTCCTACGTGCTTGCTTAAAGATCAATACCGTCGCACAATTTAAAAAAACTTTTAAAAGACCTTGGCTCCATACTATTGTTATCTTATACCTTTAAACGAGCAATTCTTGTATATTAATATATATGTATATAATCTGAATCTTGGAAACGGCTCTAACGATTTTCATAAAATTTAGTATACAGGGGATTTCGGGGGCGATAAATCGATCTAGCTACGATTTATTTTCAGAAAATGTTGTTTTATTCGTGTTTTCAATAATCAACTCTTCCCGACATCTATTGAGGGCAACTAACCACTTTAAAGACAACAAGATGGCGTTATCAAAAAAAAACGGTCAAAAAACGGTCATCGTCTAGTGGTATAATTATGAACAATAGAACAAAAGACAAAATATACTTTCAAATTAACACAACACTAACGATAAGTTAGAACCGAGATAAGAGGCTACTTTCAGACTAGAGAGTAGCGTCGCTGTACGCTCCATAAACCATAAATCTGGAATGGAAAAAAAAAAGGCGAGAGAGGCGGCCAAGCTGGTGCTATGGGCTTGTTTGTCGCACTCGTATTGATTTATTTACGCTATAAATCTAGCACCGGATTAATCAAGCTAACTTCTGTCAGCCAGGCAATATGTCGATTGTGTTCCAAGGATTCGCGTACTAAATTCCGAACACATAAAACACGGCTGCGATAATTCGGTACTTGACATTTTTGTTATACGATAATATGCATTTTATTCATTCTGGTACATTCTATTTTGCTCACTCTTTTCGTGTTTGGTTGTTTGTAAGCTCCGATGAAATCGTAAGATTCACAGCAACTGAGAAAACATAATTTAAAATACTTAAGATTACATCGAAAAATAGCATAATTATTCACATACGAGAAATTGGTAACATTCTCAAAAAATTGCCTTATGATGTCAAGAGTATGTATGTCCCGTTATAATAAACGTTTTTTTTTCTTTATGACATAGATTTATTTCACTAGCTGACCCGGCAGACTTCGTAATGACTCGATCGATAAATAAAAGACCTAAACTTTTGTATAAAATACACTTAAAACAAACAAAAGGAATCCGTCCGACGGGGGACACATCAAAGGAAAAACGAAATTGTTATTTTTATTAAATCCGAGCATTTTCATATTTAACTACCTTTTAAACCTTCTCTGGACTTCCACGAATAATCCAAGACTAAAATTAGCCAAATCGGTCCAGCCGTTATCGATTTTTAGCGAGACTAACGAACAGCAATTCATTAATATATATATAGATTTATCTAGAAGTAAAATTAATTATTAATGATAAAAAACGGACTGTAATAATTGTAATCCAATGACAGCATTAAAGTCGCTTAAAATGTTTCTCCTATGCTTCTCTTTAAACAGCATCAGGGCTTTGCGGAAAAATGAGCATGTAAAGAAATTAAAGCAAGAACAACAGTGAGATTCCGACCAATTCTAATGTATTCAGCCGTATAGAATAGGTAGTTTGTTTTTGTTGTTATGACCAACAGACCCTCATATGTAAGTAGATATTTGCTTAAAGTAGGTATCCGTTTTATGACCGGCGTTTATAGCGTCCACTCCGTAATGGAATCCTGTATAGAGGCTAAATTGTGGATCTTTTCGACGTACTAACTTAGGTTTATGAGTTGTTAAGAGTGTAACAGAAAGGGTACAGATGCAATACTTATATCCTAAGCTTAATAAAATTGTAGACCTAAAATTTTATTCACAGCGTAGTGTTCGGATTAGTCTTCGTAAGCCTACATTTGAATGCCATCAGACTATATAGGTTTCTTGAATTTAATTTACTCAAATTAGATTGAAAGGAATTATCTAATGTCAATAAGAAAAATACGTTATGTTGCTTATTAAAATATAATTGCAATTCTGTATTAGCTGATGTATAAAACAGAGTTACTGTAGAGAGCAAAGAGCTACTTAATATTAAGTAACATGTGCTAAGTCATGAATGATATGGTATCAATTTGTATGTTGCCTTCACATACTTTTTATTTCTTTCCGAAGAAATTTTACTCGAAATTTAATTAAGGGACAGTTCTTACAGTACTGCTGCACCACCAAAATTTACACTACATTTTTTTCATTCAAGGCAGATAAGCTAAAAAATTGCCGTCGCAAATAGGCATCAACATTGTTATTTCCATAACGGAGCTACTGAACCAGTTGCTACTTTTTTTTAATTGCATATATGGATGGACGAGCTCACAGCCTGGTGTTAAATGGTTACCGAAGCCCATAAACATCTACAATGTAGATACCGTCACCCACCGAGATTTGAGTTCTAAGGTCTCAATATAGTACAACGGCTGCCCCACCCTTCAAACCGCGCCGTGTCCTCGTCGCAAAAATAGGAACCGACTTGTCGTTGCCGAGTGTTGTGGCATCGATGCTCGGCGACGACGAGTCGTGGAAGGCGATGCTCGACTTCTGCGAGTGCACCATCTCGCAGAAGGAGGCGGCGGGGCGCGTGAGAGACGCACAATCCCGCCGCCGTCGAGCGGGGGCCAGGGAGGCGGATGTCGCCCAAGTCCTGGCCCTCTAAGTGTTTCGGGTCCCCCTCATATGTCGGTCTGGGGACCGGCGAGGGGGGCCTAAGAAGACGACGTGCAAGCTGCTCTGCACGCGTTTTACGCAAGAGCATCCGGGTGATGGAAGGCCGGCTATCCTCGACCCACGCTGGTTCTGGCCCTGCGGGGTATTCCGTAGGGTAACCCACTCTAACCGGCGCCATCTAGGCGGGCTTCGGACAGTATGCCGACCGAGAGGGCTGGTGGTCGTGGCGCCGACGACCGCCAGTCCGGCGTCCCGAGGGGGAGGGTGATGGGAGAGATGTGCTCCGCACTAAACGCTTCACTTTCCCCCCTTTGCCTTGTCATGAGTTCTGTCTCATGCGAGGTTTGGACGTTGGTTGTTGAGCGACAGGAGGTTTTAGTCAGTTCGACTCTGACATACCCCGCCCAGTATCCCCAGAAAAGGGCGGAAGTCCGGCGATTTCCTCCTGACCAAAAAAAAAAATGTCTATATGTTAAGGTTGGCTCACTATAACGTTTTTTATGCCATCCAAATTTTGATCTAAAATAAAGCATTATATGTGAACTATTTCGCGCGGACGAAGTCGCGGACAAAAGCTAGTCGTTTAATAAAAATCAAACCC